>JAGFNQ010001395.1:222627-351759 GCA_024364735.1 Boesenbergia rotunda
ATGCTTGGTAGATCTTGAATACTAACTGAACATTGAAAAATATAGCCTCAAATTTAAAAAATATGCATCTTCTTTAGCTATCGGATTTTTAAATTAAATCATGCTTAGTCTTATGAAGCCTTTGTTTGCATTTTGTTGCTTTGTAGTTGTATTTGCCTTTGGATGAGTTCCTATAAGTACCTCTGTTTCTATACCATATTTATCTATCATTTATAATATTATCAAGAGAACACAAGCTTTGTCTAGTTGAGTTATAAAAAAGGATGA
Organism: Boesenbergia rotunda; assembly: GCA_024364735.1. Classification (NCBI taxonomy): domain Eukaryota; kingdom Viridiplantae; phylum Streptophyta; class Magnoliopsida; order Zingiberales; family Zingiberaceae; genus Boesenbergia; species Boesenbergia rotunda. The sequence goes on from JAGFNQ010001395.1 coordinate 222,895, forward strand.
CTCATATTTCTCCCTGCATGGTGGCTATGTTATTAAAAATGTACAGACCATATTTCTTCTAAGTACTCTATTGCCATATTTTTTAGATACAATGGTCTGGATGGAACACACGTAAAAGTAACTGATTTTGTCAGAGACACAGATTGTCTTGTGTGTGGACCAGGAACTCTCCTTGAACTTGACACTTCCACTACTCTTTCGCAGGTGACTTAAACTTTTAAGTGCTTTTTCTCTGTCGAGATTTTCACTATTGATTTTTATTGCTTGTTTCTCTTTAGTTTTGTGTCATGAGCTTCTGAAGATGCCATTTTCCTAATTGACACATTCCTATTTGCTAAACATAGAGAGATGACTCCCTAGGAAGTAGGAACTATTTATGAAAAAATTGCCTTTTTAAGTACAAGAAAATATTGCAATAGTATATAATGCAATTATTCTCTTTCTTTACTGGTGTTGCAGCTTGCAGGTTCCCCCTTTAATTTTTTCATCCATTCAAGATTTACTTTTTATTATGTAATGAATAAGAAATGCCTTTCTTCTAAATCTCATTTTCTCTCAATCCCGTCTAAGTTAGCTACACTTTGGTTTGTCATCAACTTCCTCTTGGAATTCATGGATGAACTTTTTGTTTGATTTCATCGTTCTTCCCCAATAAAATAAAAATGTACGTGAAAAACTTCTCGTGGATCTACCTAATTAAATTAGTTATAGAGGAAAATATGAAACCTAAGAAAACAGGACTCAAATTTGAAATTTGATCTAATTGGACATTTTTTTTGCAAAATGAAGGTTTGCATAAAAGGATTTAAGTGATGTGTGTATTTGTCATTTTATTTTTCTTTTTGTTACTTTCATTTTTGCAAAACTATATCCTGGAGTCTAATCTTAGTCATCCAAAACAAACCTGTGTCCCATTGGTCGACTTGGTTAGCCCAATTCTAACAATCAGTGGGAGGGACTATTTCAGGTCCAAGTCTTTTTTTCTGCTGTCTTGAACTCTTCACTGATCTAGGGCCAGTTGATTAATTGGGCTGACCAATTATTTGATTTTAATTTGCTGAGAATATTTAGACATCCAAATCTTTTCTACATTCTCATTCCCATATTTGAAACATAACTATGTGGAAAGTTTATTCTGGAGACAACAATTTTACTTTTATTACGTCAATCTTTTAAAATGATTGAGTATTAACATGTAGCATAACAAAGTGTGCCAATTAACAAACTAACCATCAGGAAGTTAAGGTTTGACTGAGTGATTAGGTGTACTTGATCATTTGTAATGGCTGGTGACAAGTGCAGCAATTGTCTCAATGCAAATCCATGCAGACACGTGTGAGGTTTTGTTTCCAGTATTTTGATTTTACAAAAGTGTCCTCTTCACTCTATCCTACATTGAAATCCTTATGATTTCTCATGACTTTCTGGAGATAGGCAAGTCCTCCTCCCCATTCTAATGTCAATAGTGTGGGAATCTAAGTTTGAGCTAGACTATGGATACTGGCTGGATAATATTTTATCAAGTAAATTTGGACGTTGAATGTGACTATGATTCAAGGTGTATACTTTGGATTCTAGATACAATAAGCAAGGCTGATACTGGCCCATGTGAGATGTGGCAGAATTGAAACTACCAAATTTGGTGAGGACCAAATTTTTACACAAAATGGCTCAAGACCTGTTCTTCTTGAAATGGTAATTCCCAAGTATCATACCTAGGCTCCCCTTGCTGAAATAGTTAGAAAACACTACAGTTCGATGTATGCAAAGCTCATGCATGCATAACCATGTTTTCAAGTGAGTGTTGGATTGATGGCAATATCTTCATCAAATTAGTGTACAGTGGTAGCATTGTTTCCTCCAAATGGGGCGCGAACCCTGGGACGCTGGGCTTCTAGATTGCCACCGCGAGCGCTTCCCGATTTACCCTGGTGACCGGTGGGAAACTTCCGTGGGGCCGGGCCGGTCACCCCAGGTTCAATTTGTCTGCTGCCTGGTTAAATAGAGGTGGTAGCATTGTTAACACTTCCTGTTCCTGGGTGGTGCACTCATGCCATATTTCTCAAGGACATTCATTATACAGCAAGTTGCAGAAATCTTCTGAAACACTGTAGTATTCTCAATATTTACAGTTTCAGAGTGGTGACTATCTTCTTCATACTTGGAACTTTTCTATTATATTGTTTTCTCTTTAAACAATAATTGTTTACATCATAGGATGCTATTGTCGATATCCTTCAGTGGGTTGTGATAGAGATCCTAAAAGAAATTTTCACCTTGAGTCCGCCGGCTTCTGCCTTTAGCAAAAAGTGGTTTTGCGCTTATTCTTCCTACAAGAAATCTTTGCCTGGCTTCTGTTGCTCACTATACAATGTGAATATAGTTAGAATTTATGTATTTAACTATTTTGGCATATCTTATGGGAATCGATTGGTAATTTCTGGTCTAAATTAGGTCAATGCCTTTAATTTTGTATTTAGAAAATTTTTGGATATTACAATATTTGATTTTTTTTCCTCTCTTTTTTCTTCCTCTTTTGGACTATTTTATCATGGTTACTCTTCATCATTAAATGTGGATGCTGTGGCTTGACAACTAACTAGTCCGCTATTAAAAAATCTCAAAGCATATGCATGCCACCTTTTTTTAGTATATGGAAATTCTTACCCTATAAATATCCTTAAAATTCTTTGATCAAAGACATTAAACAGGGAGAGATAAAGCTACTGAAGTATTTCCGTGGATTTACAATCATTCCACTTCGAGTGTTCATTTTGCTCACAGCTAGATGCTAGTAAGCTTATATTGAAGATTAATCTGTCAGAGAAAAGTTTTGGGCGTGCCTTTTTCCTGATCTTCCAAGAAAAAAATAGTGTTGGCTACAATCATTCCACTTCGACTGCATATGTTTGCTGTAGCATCATAAGCAACTCATTTTTCTTTAAAAAAATGTTTTTTCAACATGTTCATGTTATAATTGTGGAAGTTTATTTGTGTTGCCTGATTGCTCCATTGTTTTTTCTTGTCTATTATAGTTCATTGGACTGCTTCGTGAACACCCTAAGCTTCTTGTGTCAAAAGCTAGCGTCACATACAGGGGCAAAAATCTTTACATGCAATCTCCCCCAATACTGGAAGAAATGACAAGATCCAATCTCCAGCTCCCCATGTTTGACCTGATGGATAAAGTTCCAAAGGACACTCTCCATGTTAGTGGTATATCTGAGAAAAATGACAAGAAAGCATCGTGCCTGAGGAAACTCCGTGTTGTCTTCAAAGGGGTTACTGATGAGGCCTTAAAAATGGATACCACCGAGAGCTCATAAATTATCTCAGTTATAAATTCTACTTTTGTATTTTCATTCGACTTCCTATGGCATTGTCTTTATTATGTGGAATGTAGGCCAATGAATCTTCTGAATGCGTGCCCAAATCATACAACCATTAGGGTCAACATTCAGTTTTTTATTTGAAGAGCTAAAAGTAAAACCTACTTCAGTTTAATGTTCAGTCTTTTTTTTTTGTGCGTGTGATTTAGATAAATAGAGTTAAATTATCTGCTGTAGCCTTGGACATGTTTGTTTTATGAATTGCGCAGGTAGTCTAGTACTGGCTGAAACAGCATTATATGGAGCTCTACGATTAAGATTTCTAATTTACTTGGACAGATCTCTGATGATGTCCAGGTAAGTCTTCTTGTGATCGTACTAGTATTTTCTTTTTCTAATTCATTGTGGCTGAAATATATATGCATATGGAACTTTATATGGATGTTGTATTCTAAGTCCATTAGATGATGGAAAAGCAAGTTGGGTCCAGACTGTTGAAATGTGGCTCTGTTCATCTTCCAGCCAGTGAGCCCCTGCAGATGTTTGTCATATGGTAATTGCTATGATGCAATCCACTGCAAGTTGAGCCCTTTCTCCATCACGAATTCACAACTAGTTTCCATCACTTGAAGTTGAAGAAACGTCAGACACAAGTAGACCTAGCTATGGTTCCATTATTCTTGTCAGGCCAGCTACACATGATCTGTAAGTCTCTTCGAATACTGAAAGAACAGTCAGTGCTGGCCAATAGGCTGAGACTGTGGACTTAACTGGTCCCCGTTCCATGCAACATGAAGGCCAAACAAATTTAATGCATAATAATAATAATAATAATAATAATAATAATAATAATAATTATTATTATTATTATTATTATTATTATTTAAGAACAAGAGAAAAATAACAAAGAAATGAGGTGGTAGGTTGTGTTGCAGCTCAGCTGTCCATACTTGATAGTGCCGAGTACCTGCTGCATTATCCACTCAATTCTCTCCACAACCTCTCAGGAAATATAGCAGGGAATGATTACTTTGGTGTAATTGTTTAATTTTTGCCACCAGTAACAGGTTGTTGAACAACTCATGTAAACTTAGGTCGAGTTGCAATTTGTTTGAGAAATGTACAGGCGTGTAAACGATGCATATCCTATATCTGAATGAAACGTGGCATTCCAATTATTTGGGTGATCATGGATTCCTAATTCCCTCTAACCTATGGAAAAGGAGGTTGTTGAACTTCTCGCACCAACTTTTGTTATCCAGTCAAATCCCTATCAAAACCTCTGGTGCTCATTTGAGTCGTTCATTGCTAGCAACCTTGCCATCCAAGCTAGCAATCCAAGTCACTAGGACTTGGTCAATTAATGTCGACTACTTATGCCAATTTTGACTATGTTCCCTGTCTTGGAACTGGTTACTCTGTTTAAAAAATTCTAGCATCTTTTTTCTGTGTTGTCGATTGAACTCGTAACTTTCTAGCAGAACAAAAGTGGAGTCTGTTGACATAATCCACCATGAAGTAGTCCAAAAATTGAGAAATCTAAGTTAGTGGTCAGAAACTCTACATAACTTGCTTACCTCCAATTCCTTGGATTGGCATCAGCAGCAACATTTAATGGCCGCCATTTGAAGTTTGAAAGGCTATCAGTTCTTCAACTCATGAGTCTTTGTTGGCTACATTTGTCACCATAAGCTTCTCCCTCATCCATTTCAAACTCTAACTAGGAATCCTGTGAAATTGTTTCTTTTCAAAAATTTGCAAATTTTCAAAATTTGATTCCTCCCTGTTCAGGAGCTTCGAGGAGAGTGCTTTAGACAATATAGCCACGTGAACCAAAAGCTTCAATATTACCTTGTAACAAAGTTTGTGGCCTAACATGAATGATTCCTCGATAGATTGATCCTTAGGTTTGAATCGATGTGGAAAAAGAATACTCTGTTCACATCCCTATAAGTGTGCATACAAACACATCAACATTCTCTACCCAAGGACATATGTGGAAAACTTTAAAATACTTTTAGGCCTCAAGTGGGATTGGCCAACTTACGCTGGGCCCCAATTGCTCCCAATCCACATGCCTCCCCCTCTTGCCTTCGGCTATTAAAGTCCATCGCCAACCATAACAACTAGGAGAGAACAGCAATGAGCAGTTGAGCAGTAGACTTGAATTCCTCATACTCTCTCTTTTCCTCCACTTTTCAGTGAAAGAATTCCATCACTAGTTGGTGGATATGGCTCTAGAGGTGGAAGATGAAGTGTTTTTTGCAGAGCTTTGCAAGCAAATCGCCATGCTAATCACTGATGATGAGGAAGAACTCCCAATTCAGTATCCTCCCCTTCCAGTTCAGGTATCTTATTTCTGACAATCATCCTTTCTTCTCTCTCTCTCTCTCTCTCTCGCCTCATCAGAGGAACTGTAAGTGAGATTCACTAGATTCTTTTTCGAAACGGTTCAACTATATTCGCCTGAAAAGGGTGCCCAACCAATAAAATTCAGTACCAATATCAATTTTCCTTGCTGAAGTTACCCATTGTGATTGGACCACTAAGGTTCAATCGTAAAGAACAACTCATTAAATACTTTTTTAAAACCCATTTTTTCGAGTTTTAAATAAATTTTAATTCGATGTTCAGTATAAACAGGAGATTGTATACATGCCCCATATTACGATGTCGATGCCACCATACCTAAACGAGGTGGCCCAAAGAAGGGAGAGCAAAGGAACTGGAGTGTTCATCCCCAAATCTACTGCTCCAAGAAGGAAGAGCAAGTCAAGGAGACCCACTGCATCCATGGAAATTGGTAGCAACAACAGAAACTCACAGAGGTTCCAACAAAAATATCCAATTTATCCAAACTATAATTGCAGCAATTCAAGTAGCTTGCTGAAGAGGCAGATGTAGAACAATGTGTTTGTTGTGTGATGATGGTGCGCGACTGCATGTACAGGGTAAATAACACACTTGCTGTAACTGATTTACTTGTGAGGAGGAGAGGGCCAAGGACAAGGTTGGGCCCTCTTTAGTGAATTGCATAATTAATTGCTTTGGTTCATGAAATGGAAGGGTAAGTAAAAGTGGACATGATTGCACACGAATGCAATAATTGATGAATGTAAAATATCAAATGAATCAATGAATGAAGCAATCTTGATTTGTGGAAGAACTTCCAACATTATGTTTTTTTTTCTCTCTCTCTGGATCAAAATACCTTGACCACATATTTATTAAAAGTGTAAGTTACTTATTGAATTTGTTTAAATTTATTTATTAAAAATCTTATTAAGCACTGGTTGAATTTGAGCTTTTATGGAACTTAACTGATGTTGCGGAAACAACAGGGGGCGTTTGGTAGGCCCAAGACTTTTTCAACGCACGTGAGTCGAGTTAGTCAATTTATGACCAAACTTGAAACTCAGGTTGAGTCAGTAGACTCATGGCCGAGCTCGATTCGAATTAGCCCAAGTCACATCTGAGTTAAGTCCATTATTCTAGATCCAAGACCAGACTTGGATCAAACCACTTCTAAGCTTAGACGCAACATGACAGATATAATGGTGATAGTTATCAAAGGGATCCCCTTTAGTAAAGAAAGAGGAGCCCTAGTCGCCTCTTAGCTCATTATATAAGATAATGGTGATAACCAAGAGATACGCTATATGACATGGATATTATTATTTTTGCTTTTTTGTTATTTTCTCTCTTAAATTTGACTCGAGTATCGGAGGGGTCTTGTTAGAGTTCGTCTTGACCTCTCTTCTAACAATTTCAGTCCTTTTCAGTCGCCATTATCAAATCATTGTCACTGAAAGTTTTCACTAGTCTTTATGTTGCTCTGCCTGACTAACCCATAAATAACGAGGCGAACCCAATGATAGCCAACTTGACACACATCAAACTACAGAAAAAGCTCAACCGCTGATGCATCGAGGAGATGACCTATTCTTTGATCTCAGATCGGACCATTAACTAAAACGTTATTGTTTTTATATTTTAATATATTATAAATAAAATTTCACTATCTGTAAAATTGTTCAATGTAGATAAATGGAGCTGCCACTTGATAGGATTGTGGAGTGAAGTAAGCCACGTTGCCCAAGTGAGTTATGGCAAGCTAAATCAGTTGGATTCTATAAATTAAATAAAATAATGCGGATTAAATAAGTTATTCATTTAAATAAAATTTCCTGTTTTTTAAATAATGATATATCGATAATTAAGGATGGCATTAAATATTAATCTCAGCAGCAAAAAGTTATTTATGTTTCCGCCATGTGCTGCCAAAAAGGACGAGTTTCCCGTATCCAAGGCGTGAGCCCAGAATCTAACCACACGCACGTGCATGTCGGGGATCGATACGCATCCCACGTTATGGATTCTTTAGCCAAACAAAGTAATCATATAAAAAGCGACGGATCATGAATCATAAATATATTTTTGGGAAGAGAAAAGAAAAAAAAAAGAAAAAAAAATTAAGAGAAAGGAAAGAAAAGGAAAATAGTGATATTCGTGAAGCGAACAATGAAAATGATGAATTATTAAAGCCTAACCTACGATGACGATGACAGGAAGAAGATGTCGACGTCTGCAAGATTAACACGAGCGTAAAGAGAATACACTGGAAGAAATTCCGATAGAGCCCTCTCCGATGCTTAAGTCAGAACTCTCTCTTTTTAGGAGTAACAACGAGACCCTGTAGTAAAGTTTTATATTGTTCTCTGTATAGGAAAGGTGTCTGATTTATACATGATAAGATTCCCAATAATGGTGATCCAATCACAATTTCTTTTTGTAAGTATCTCGGATTAGTTTTGATGTGATCAACCAAGTCAAGTTAGGTCATGTGTGGTTTGATTTTTGTGTCTAAGCATTCAGGAGCATAGGATGTCATGCCTCGAAGAACATGGCAATATGAAACATTACTATATGTCTAAGTGTGCAGGAGCTTAGGATGCTATGCCCCGAGCTTAGCACTTCAAAAATTAAAAACTCACCATCAAGCTAATAGTACAACCGTCTAAATACATTTTGCATCCAACCTTTCCATTGCCATTATCGATATGTAAGATCATTTGGTGACACAAAAATCTATATGTTGCATCTCCCCACGAGTAATCAAAGAATCTCGTTAGGTTATCAATGTAGGACATAATAAATTGAGGAGTGGAATAATTATTAACAGTAAAAATAGAAGAAAAATAAACAGCCTAACAAAATATCCACTTCAGAATCCTTCTCTGATTCAGCTAATAACCGCACATTATCATGAATATGATCCTATTTACGTTGTCAACTTTTCCTCCAAATAGCCTAACAACAAATTATTGAGACAATCTATGATCCGTGAGACCATGTGTTTTGATGTTTGGGCAAAGGGTTTAAGTTAGGTTCACCCTTGTATTTGATATGTGTATTTAAGTGTGCAGGTTCTGCAGGATATACATAGACTTAGCATGACGGTTTCGGGTCCGGTGAAGGATGGTACATCCGGGGGACCGTGGACAAGGCAGAAACGATGAGTCGAGGGAAGTACACTTCGAGCCATACGCGAAGGATGACATGTGGAGACGAGCCGCAGGATTGTATGCATCCGAGGGACGAGAGCTAAAGTCGAATAACGCTTGAAGGTAACGGGTCGAGGCTACAAGAAGAGTCAAGTGAGTCGTGAGGCTCCGAGTGTTGAGTGAATTGTACTCGAGGAGGGAAACCCTAGGTTTAGAGTTCGGGCAGTTGACAGCTGCGGGGAGCAGTCGACTGGTAGAGCTGACAGAAAGATCAATCGACTGATCTTCTGTGCAGTCGACTGGTGTTGGCTGGAATTCGAACGTTCCAGAACGTTGGATTGTAACATTCGAATTTGGCTAAAGCAGTTTACTGGTGTTGATACCAGTCGACTAGTAACGCTTAGTTCAGCCACAAGCTCTATTTAAGGGAGCTGAGTTCGATTCGCTAGGATTGACGAAATTGACTTTGGTTAAAGGTTAATTAGTAGTCTTTGTATTCAGAGGTCTTGTGCGGGTTATGGTGAGGTTTCTCCACCCACAAGGAGCTACACGAGCTAGCCGGAGGCTTTCTGGGGACTCACCCATCAACGGATCGAGATCGCTCACCTTATGGACTGTCGTGGAGTAGGAGCTTTATCTGTTGATACAAAAAATATCAGACATGAACAGTCAACCACTGGTATTTCGATGTTTGACCATATACGAAGGTTTGGTCAATCTAATCAAGGGTTAAGTCAAATAGAACTTGATGTTTGGTAGGATAAACCCATGTTTGATTAGTTTGACCAAAGGGTTAGCCAAATAGGACCTGATGTTTGACAGAGTGATTAGCACCCAAGGTTGGTCAGTTTTGCCAAGGGTTAGCCAAACAAGACTTTATTTTTGACAAAGTGATCAAACCTAGATTTGATATATTTGACAATATACCAAGGTTTAGTTAGTTGGAACAACGGTTGGCCAAATAGAATATGATGTTTGGCAGAGAACTCAGGGTTGGTCAGTTTGACCAAGGGATAAGCCAAACAGGATTTGATATTTAGCAGAGTGACTAAACCCATATCTGGTCAGTTAGACCAAGGACTAAGCCAAACAAGACTTGATGTTTGACAGAGATAAGTCTTGTCAGGATCAGATGATTAGCAAAGAAGTCCTTGTTAAGGCACCGAAGACTTGGTGAGTGAAGCTGGGCACGAAGTCCTAGTTCGAGGAATTGGGCACGAAGACCTGGTTGAGAGTTGGGCACCAATGTCCTGGTTCGAGGAATTGGGCACGAAGTCCTGGTCAAGGATTAGACACGAAATCCTGGTGAGTGAAGTTGGGTCATAGTGAGTGAAGCTAGGTGGACAAAGTCTTGGTGAGTGAAGTTGGGCACGAAGACTTGATCCTGGGTTGAGCACGAAATCCTGGTGAGTGAAGCTGGTAAAAGTTCTGGTGAGTGAAGCCAAGCAAGGTAAAGTCCTAGTCAAGCTAGGCAGTGGAAAACTCTAAGGAGTTGACCTTAGGTAGAAAAGTCTTGGAGAGTTAACTCCAAGCAAAAGTCTAGTAGGTCAGGTAGATTTATAGAATTTAGGCTTAGGATTGTTTATTTGTCATGTGTTTGTTTATCTTGCAGGAACTTGGAGCTGGAGATAAGATAAGAGAGCAAACGCAAACGAACAAGATCCGGGTCAGGAGCTCCCAGGCGCCCTTAAGGCATGGGGGCGCCCCATGACCTGGGCGCCCTCAAGGCATAGGGGTGCTCTGATATCCCGGGCGCCCCTATGGCATGGGGGCATCCTCAAGCAGATTCTTATCCTGCGTGTCTTGTTCGCTGGCTGAATCAGATTTGATGATGTGGAGGGCGCCCCTATAGGCTCTTGGGCACCCAGATGACTACTATATAAGGGGATTCAAGCCAAAGTTTCATATCATCAATTTCTCCATTCGACTACTCATTCTCTGCGAAGGAAAAGCGCTAATACGAAGCTCCGCGACCAAGGAGGCTCCAGGAAGAAGTGCACGACTCTTCGAACTTCCAGAGTTGGCTGAGACCTTCACTTTTGGTTTGATTTATTGTAAGTTGTATTGTTCTTATTTTATTATTGTGCTTGTACTCAAAACTATAAGACAGGTTTCTCCGTATCTGGAAGTTGTATTGTTCTTATTTTATTATTGTGCTTGTACTCAAAACTCTTCGAGCCGCGGGTTTGTATGCATCCTAGGGACGAGAGCCAAATTTGAAGAAGACTTGAAGGCAACAGGTCGAAGCTACAAGAAGAGTCAAGTGAGTCATAAGGGTCCGAGTGCTGATTGAATTGTACTCAGGAAGGAAAATCCTAGGTTTAGGGTTTGGGCAGTCGACTGCTGCTGGGAGCAGTTGATTGGTAGAGTTCACAAAATGATCAATCGACTAAACTTCTATGCAGTCGACTAGTGTCGGCTGAAATTCGAATGTTGGGCTGTAACATTTGAATTCGGTTGGAGTAGTCAACTGGTGTTGACATCAGTCGACTGGTAATTGTTAGTTCAGCCACAAACTCTATTTAAGGGAGCTCGGTTTGGCTGGCTAAGGTTGACGAAATTATCTTTGGTTAAAGGTCAATTAGTAGTCTTTGTGCTTAAAGGTCTTATGCGGGTTGTGGCGAGGTCGAAAGCTTTCCGGGGACTCAGGACTCATCCACTGACGGATCGTGATCGTCCACCTTACGTGCTGTCGTAGAGTAGGAGCTTTATCTCCGAACCACGTTAAATCGGTTTGTGTCTTTGTTAGTATTTTAGTTTTCTGTTGCGCACACTAACATTTTAGGAAGAACCGACGAACAAGTGGGTGATCAACTATTCACTCCCCTTTAGCCATACGATCAAGTCCCCAACACAAATTTGGACTCCATGCTCATATCTAGATCAATCGGTTGCCCCACATGGTCAAACCAAGGACGATGATAAACTCAGTCGAAGTTAATAGAACTACAATGTTGTCACCTAACAAAAAAGAACGAGAAGACAATAGTTGAAATCTCTTTAAAACTAAATCAATTATGGTACTACTAATGAGTATCTTAGGCATCTTGAGCCATGGAGCAAGTTGAGTGATTTTAATCCCCTTTTTTTTTTTGCTTATTACCCATAATCGGTATCACTTCATTTAATACATCTTTGAAATATGTCGGAGAGCAACGCGAATAAGATTTTTTACTGTTCTTGCTCTTTCCCTCATTTTCCTTTACTCTCTTATCCTTATCTTTCAGCATCGATTTTCCCTTAACTTCTATGATGCTCCCTGTAAGAGTTTTTCTTTTCCATTTCTACATAAAAATAGATTAAGTGAAAATAAATTATGTTATCAGTTATACCATCACGTATAAATCATACAAAATTGGCTTCATACCACTTAAATTGAGTACATTATTTAGTTTATTGATAATCATTACATAATAATAACATAACTTATTCAATCATTCAATTAGAGAAAATAAAACATAAACACATTTAGCAATTAGAAATCTAGAACCCAATTTATTCAAACTACCAATATCGACTATACTAAAAATAGGAACAATTTAGCCAAAAACTAATTTATTAATAATTCATATCATAAAGTACAAACCATGCAAAATTGAACATCAAAGCACTTAAATTGATATTATTTAGTTTATCAATAATCAATGCATAAAAATACCTTATTCTTTCAATTCTTTAATTGAAGAAGATAAAACACAAACACAATCATAAAGTTGTAATTCGAACACCAAAACTAATTTTATTCGAGCTAGCAAAATTGACACCACAAAAAAATAGAACAATTTACTTATTCATATTCTAAAGTATAAATCCTAAAAATTTTGAGCATTAAAATAGTTAAATTGGGTACATTACTTAGTTTATTGATAATTACTACAAAATACTTAGATATTTCATTCATTATTTGAATTAAAGAAGATGTAATATAAACTCATTCATGGAAATTATAATTTGAACACTGAAACCTAATTTTATTCATCCTAACAAAATCGACAACACTTATGAACTGAAGCTTTGATTTTTCATACCATTTTATAAAAACATACACAAACAATAATATTAATTTTATTCTACAAACAAGAACAACAAATAGGTCAAAATTTAGGACACAAAAATATAACTGACCTTCTATTTGAATAACTCTGTTTTTGCCTTTGAAATATGACTCTTGGATTGAAGATGAAAAGTGGGTCTTCACTTGATTGAAGGTGAAAGACATTTCAAATTAAAGATTTAAGCTCTATATTTGAAGGTGAAAGTTAAGTTTTACCGCCTCTCCGATTTTTACCTTCATCGTTCGTCGGAATTAATTTGGGCGGTTGTCGATTTTTGCCTTCAACGCTCGCCAATTTAGCTCCAAGTCAGGAAGAACGTTCGAAGTGAAGAGAGTATAAAAGTAATTGGAGAGCAATTAAATGAATTCGTATACGAGGGAGTTTAAGCAAATAAATAGAGGTGGTTAAGGAGTGAAAATGACTTTTGTTTGACATGGGGATTGAAATCGTAATTTTGTTTAGATTAGAGATTTTAGGACAAGTCACCCTTAATTTAATATATTATTTTAATTTATATATTTAATTAATTTTATATGTATTATACGAATATAAATAAAATTTTATTAACCGTTATTCAGACAACGTTTGGTCCATTGAAATCCTACTTAGTTAGCTCAAAGTTAAATAAAAAATGCTGTCTAACCGGCAGTTGAGTCGAAGCCAGTAGTTGGGGGAGGTTGCCCGGCAGAGAGATCGAGGCCGTGGGCGGTCTCTTCGACTGCTCTTCTCTTCATAAATTCGTGGAGCTAATCAAAGGGAGAGGGAGGAGCTAATGGCGGATGGGTTGGATTGGGAGCGGAGGCAACGTCGGGTGCGGTGGCGGCGCTGGTGAGCACCGCCGTGCTCTACCCCTTCGACACTTGCAAAACCAAGTACCAGGCCGAAGTCCGATCCGATGGCCACAGCAAATACAGGTCTTTCTCCTTGTCTCTCTCATATATCCCCCTTTTCTTTTGATGTCGTATCCCTAAAAACTGCTGTTTCTGGTTCATAAAAGTCCTTAAAAAAAGACTCGAGAATGACGTATGCTTCTGTTTTTTACATTAATTTCAAACCCAATTTTTTTTCTTTCTTTCTCTTTTGTTTTATCTTCACTGTTTAATGAAATTAGAATTCCATTTCTAACGATTTGTCATATTCCATGTTATTTTTTTTTAAATCAGAATAATAGAGATTAGAAGTATATCATCCAACAAATTTGGGATTTAATCCCATCAAAATTGTTCAAATTTGTGTTTGAGAATCCTCTGAAATCATGAGCTAGAGTATTATACAATACAATAATATACAGTATAGTGCCAAATATATCCATATTTGATTCTCATTTCTTATTCAGATTCAAGATAACGATTGAACTGGGAATCTAAGATATATCCTTAGATTTTCTTCTGTAACATACGGAATTGAAATTCTTTTCCAATAAGAAATTATTGCTAGCAAGCTTTGAATGCTTGACATGCTAAACTGAGATGTCAGATAAACAAGTCAGTAATTAGTTAGAATTGAATAAAATCTATATTTTTTAAACATACATTAAATGTAGAATTGAATAAAATCTATATATTGCTATTGGGATCTATAGAAATTAGTGTGACACCTAATAATTCTCAGTCATTTCTTAACATAATCATCATACTAATAACGAGGAACCCTCAATTTGATTTTTAGTAGCAATTGATTAGAATATAAAATTACTGGATCTGTCATTCTAAGCAAAAACTATATTGGATCAATCAATATGCTTGACACCTGTTGAACTTGAATTTCATTCATGTTTTTTTCCTCAGTTTGCATACCCTAGCACAGTCCATGACCCACTACAGATAAAATTATTTATGTAGAGCTTGGCACGCATGATCTTCGTGGAAGGGTGGAGATGGAATCATGGATAGGTGAAGAAGTAAGTTATCAATTATGAGGAAGTTTTGGGGCATACTTTTTGGTCCCTCTTTCTCTCTTATTTTTAAGTCGAGCCACAAGTTTAATCTTACTTTAAAAGCCTTTAATCTTAATCTGATGAAGATATTGAGAAACATATTCATTATCTTGCTTCGTTAGGTTAATTGAAGTGTTGAATTCCTTGGTTCGCCACCAAGTTATACAAAAAACCATCTTGTTCTCCTACTATATGATTCCTTGTCAACTAAAGTCCCTTTTTTGGTCAATATTGAAGACAATAAACTGTTCTTTTTCACAACAATATTTTGATTCTATGTTTTGAGAAATAGTATATTCTTAATTCCCAAATGTCGACGTCTTAGACAACTATAGGAACAGCATAGTCTGAATCTGAAGTGCTGTACTTTATTTTCCCCTGCCTATTCCCTCCCTCCTTTAATTTTTCCCAATGAAATGAAGGGAAAGGGCACCAGGGGACTTCTTTTCCATGGCACTTTCCCTGAGCTGGTGTTTCCTTCCAAATAAAAGGCCTAAAGGACGTGCTTTTCCCCTGAATGCTAAGCTTGGGAACTAGTTGTACAGATAATGACACCTTAATTTAGTTATTATGCTTTAGAGTCGTTCTTCAGATCTTTACTTTGAAGAGGAACTTATGTTGTGATTGCACTAGACAATCAGGTAGTTATATTGGTGGTTCAACTTTAATTTTTTGAGGTTTTGTCAGGAATCTTTCTGATGCATTTTGGGAGGCAATTTCCAAACGCCAATTCCTTTCCCTTTACTGTGGGCAATTGACCAATGGACGCATTTAAAGTTGTGAAATTCTCAAAAAAACACACCTAACTTTCAGATTTCTCAAAGGGCGTACTTATTTTCCATTTTACCTTTTGAGCCAATCACTGTGGTACTGGATTCAAAGAAGAGCACAGAAAACACCATTGTGGTGTTGTAGTATCATTTTGATATTGCATAAATCCTAAAACAGCACTATTTTGAAAACCAATACCACTCATTTTTGAAATACAACACCACATTAACACTACAGTGATGTTATTCTTTGAAATCGAGCACCAACACCACATTAACACTACAGTGCCTATTTTGAGAATTCCACAGCTTAAGTGTGCTCGTTGGTCAAATACTGCTTTACTAGGGAATGGAACCAAGAACTTGCAATCTTTCATCTCGCAGTTTGTTTATTTTTATAGTTATAAATAACTATTTAATGAAAGAAGAAGGAAGAGATATAAACAATAATACAATCTTGTTATTGATGTAGCTATAAAGAATACAATATATAGATGTCTATAAGTACTCGGTCAATTGACCAATTCTAAATTGACCAATTCTAAAGACATATTAATAAAAAAATTATTATGTTTTAAGAAATATTGACTAGGTCTTATTTTCCTGATGAATTTGTTTTACCCCTGACAAATTCAACGAGAGATTTCTGACATTGAGTTTGCTTGTCAACTTGGTGAAACGTTGTCTGGATAATGGCTTAGTAAAGATATCAGCGATTTGATCTTCTGCAAAAATATAAGAGATAACTGTTTAACTGTCGCGCGTTCTCGAACAAATTGAAAATCAATTTCAACATGTTTTGTACGAGCATGAAATATTGGATTTACTGTAAGATATGTTGTTCCAATATTATCATACCAAATTTTCGGTGCAATATTTGATGCAAGATGAAGTTCAGAAAAAAGGGATTGAAGCCAAATAATTTCTGACATTGCATTGGTCATAACTTTATATTCAATTTCAGTGATTGAACGAGATACTGTAGGTTGCTTTTCGAATTCCAAGAGATAAGATTTCGTCCAAGAAATATTGCATATCCGCTAGTAGAGCGTCTATCTTCAGGAGAACTCGCCCAATCCACATCGCTATAGGCATGTAAATCTCGAGATGAGTGATGATATAAAAAAAGAGCATGTAGAATAGTGCAATTGAGATAGCAAAGTATTCTTTTTACACCTTCCTAATTTTGTTTAGTGGGAGCATGCATGAACTAACAGACACGATTTACTGCAAACGTAATATCAGGGCGTGTGATAGTAATATACTGTAAAACTCCAATAATACTTCGATAAACCTGGGGATCAGACATCACCGAGGAGGAAGAAGTTGTAGAGACGTTATCTGTAGCAATTGGTGTAGAGATTGGATGTGCCCTATTTTAGCTCTTTTAAGAAGCCCAGTAATATATTTGTTATGAGAGATGATATAACCTTCATCACGTGGAATAAGTTCAATACCAAGAAAAAAATGAGCATTTCCTAAATCTCGTATAGGAAATTCTTGATTGAGAAGACTTAATAGATTTGTGATGTCCTTTTGATCATTACCAGTTAATAGAATGTCATCAACATAAATAAGAAAAAATATCATAGATCCATCATTATGTCTATAAAATAGAGGAGCCAGTCTTTGATCCAAAAAATCCTTTAGTTTGTAACCATTTGGATAATCGATAAAATCATGCACGAGGAGCTTGTCGAAGACCATATATGAATTTTTTGAGGTGACAAACATGAGATGGAAATTATGGATAAACAAATCTATATGGTTGCTCCATAAATATTGTTTCCTCAAGATTATCATGAAGAAATGCATTAGAAACGTCTAATTGTCGAATAGACCAATTAGAACTAACAATTATTGCTAATAATAATCTAATAGATATAATTTTGATGACTGAGCCAAAGGTGTTATTGAAATCAATATTTGGTTGTTGACTAAACCTTTGGCAACAAGTCGAGCTTTATACCGTTCAAGAGAACTATCAGCTTGATGCTTAAGATGAAATATCCATTTAGAGCCCACAACATTCATGGAGGAAGTGTGCGGAACTAGACTTCATGTTCCATTGCGAAGAAGTGCATCAAATTCTGCAGTCATTGCACTACGCCAATTCGGATCCTTGTTTTCTTGTGTAAAATAAGTTGGTTCAATGGATTTTGAGGAGACCACTAGAGCTCGAGGAAGACGATGTCAAGTAGCCATTGGTGGGTATCATGCATATATGTCACTTAAGGGAAGCATGCGACGAGGAGTATCATCACTTGTTAATGGTGATGAACAAGTAGGCAAACAAGGTGATTTTGATGATGAATTTGTATTATTTGATGATTCAGAGTTAGGGAGCATATTGTCTTTAGTCGTGGACACGGAATAGGTTCTAAAGCATTATCACTTTCGAAATTATTAGTGCGTCCGCCTCTTAATGGAGTAGTCACTTGGGGAGATTCTGATGACCTAGGAGAGTTTGCAGAGGACTCCGGAGCAGGACCTAGGATGCCATCACCTCTTGTATCTTTAGTGTGTCTGATTGGATGAGCAATCTGTAAGAATTTAGATGTGATATTAGGTGGCATTAAGAAGATTCCACTGCTCTCTGAAGATGGAGTTGTCGTTGAGGCTGTAAAAGGAAATTGAGATTCATCAAAAATAACATGTCGACACACACACACACACACACAACCTTTTGGAATATGTAGACAATGGTAGCCATGGTATAAATTACTATAATTGAGAAAAGAGCATTGTTGGGAACGAGGATTTAATTTATGTTATAGTAGAGTCATAGCCATGGATAACATACGCAACCAAAGATACGTAAGAAGGTATACCTAGGTCTTTGATTGTAGAGTTTTTCCATGGGACATTTATGTTGAAGCAATGGAGTAGGAAGACGATTAATAAAATAAACTGTAGTTTGAACCGTGTCATCCAAAAATTTAAGTGGAACTGATGCATGATTGAGAAGAGCCAATGTGGTTTCAATTATATGATGATGTTTCCTTTTTGTGGAGCCATTTTGTTCGAGAGTGTGAGGACATGAGACTCGATGAAGGATGCCAGAAGAGTCTAGATGATGATGAAGTGCTTGATATTCTCCGCCCTAATTAGGGTGGGGAGAAAGGATTATACGATCAAAATAACGTTCCACGTGCCTTTGAAATTGACATAAAATATCAAAAAGATTATATTTTTGTTTCATGAGAAAAACCTAGCTAAACCTACTAAAATCATCAATAAAAATCACATAATAAAAAAAACTTTGGTTTGATAAAACATGAGCTGGACCCTAAACATCAGAGTGGATTATTTCTAAAGGAAAATTAGACATATGAGAAGAAGAAATAAAAAGTAATTTATAACTCTTCGCTTTCAGACACGCATCACAAGAATGAGATGAGGATGACAAAAAGGTTGGTAAGTTAAACTGACTAATGACTTCTTGAACGAGACGGAGAGATGGATGACCAAGGCGTGCATGCCAAGAGGCTTTATTTGTGTGTTCTCCGATAAGTGCTTTGGTGGATGTAGGTTGTAGGTGATAAAGAGCAACTCTAATTTCTTTTCTGAGCAGGGTGGTTTTGGTTATGAGATCCTTCACAAGACAATAATGAGGGTAAAATTCAAAAAACACATTATTATCAAAAGTAAATTGATGAACTGAAAGTAAATTTATAGTGATAGAGAGAATATGAAGTGTATTACGCATGTGAAAGAGATGACCAGATGAATGAAGAAATGTATTTCCAAAGTGAGCAATTTGTAAATTTGAATCGTTGCCTACTTGTACTGTGTTAGACCATGATAGGAGGAGACTTCTATAAGAATATTATAATTCGGTGTAACATGATGAGTCATGCCAGAATCTGGATGTCATCCTGAGATTAAAGAATCTACCATTGGTATATAAGGATTGCTTGCAAGAGAGAATGCTCCTGTGAGATGATGGAGTTGATGTTGACGCTTGAGTTAAGGATGCAAAACCTCCAATAAAATTTAAATCAAATCTCTTATAACATTGATGAGCAAAATGACTATTCTTGACACATATCTGACAACGACCTCAACCTCGTCTTTGACCTAGTCCTCGTCCTCATCCGCGTCCTTGACTTGTCTTTGTCCTCGTCCTCGGTATCTATTTCGTCTACCCCGACTTCCTTGATTTTGTTGAGGATGGGCAGTACTGTCAATTTTGTATGTTGCATGTGCCGAAAGAGCAAGAAGATCCGAGACCCTTTGAGATTGAAATTGCAGAAGTATCTCATGTGAAGATAGCAAACCATGAAGGGTATTAAGTGATACTTGATTTATGCGAATAGTTATGCTAGGAATAAAGTTGTCATATTGAGGCCCCGATCTTGCAAGAACATGGATTAGTAAATTTGGATCTCATCCTCGGCCTCTATTTCGTCCACCTTGACTTCCTTGATTTTGTTGAGGTTGGGTAGTATTGTCAATTTTGTAAGTTGCATGTGTCGAAAGAGCGAGAGAATCTTTGACCCTTTGAGATTGAAATTGCAGAAGTATTTCATGTGAAAATAGCAAGCCATAAAGGGTACTAAGTGATACTTGATCTATGCGAGTAGTTATGCTAGGAATAAAGCTGTCATATTGAGGTGTCAATCCTGCAAGAACATGGATTAGTAAATTTGGATCTTAAATTGGATGGCCAATCACAGCTAAATTATTGGCAATGTTTTTGATTGATTGCGCATATTCATTAATAGACTTGTCTCCTCTTTGCACGGATTGTAATTGCATGCGAAGTTGAAGAACACGTGTTTGAGAGTCTGAAGCAAAGGTTCGAGCAAGAACTTTCCATATTTGACGAGAGTCATCAAGCCTTACAATTATAGGAAGTATAGATTCACTGATCGTCAGCAATAATCATGTCATAATAAGCTGATCCTTCTTGCTCCAAATAGCATAGTTTGCATCAGCTACTTGTGGTTTAGGAGAAGTATCGGCAACAACTCCAAGTAGATCATGAACAAGTAGTAGTGAAAGAAATTGTATCTTCTAAAGCATATAATTATCATTGTTAAATTTGACGGGTAAATAAAACATGACATTTAGGGTGCGTTTGGTCAAGGGTGTTCCTTAATAATCTTAAGCATGTGATTACTAGGTAATCACATAACCAATGTTATAGGGAATAAGATATAACTAACGTTGTTTGGTTTAATCTTTGATAATGGGACAAAAACTTATTTGGTTGAAGGTTTTAGTATATAACTTAATATGACAATTACTATATTACCTCTGGTTTAATGTATATTAAATTATTATTATTTTTTTTGATGCGTTACTGTTTTGATGAAATGTGATTTTTTAACAATGATATTTAATTACTGTTTTTATCTCTATTTTCTAAAAAAATTATTTTTTAAAAAATTAAAGAATATTTAAAAAATTATTTTCTAAAAAAAATATGATTTTCCAATCCATTTACGTGAGAAACGGAGGAGAGCGATGGCTTTCTCGGCATCATCAACAGCGTGAAAGCGAAGCGGCCGGGAAGACACCAGACGGCGATGGTGAATCGTCGCTAAACTCGCATGAAAGCGAAGCGTCGTTGGCTTTCTCGGCGTCATCAACAACATGAAGTTTTGCAAGGAAACTAAAAAGATTTAAAAGAAGACGAAGCGAGGAGGGTGCTGGGAGAAGAGATGGTGACAGAGGCGAGGGTCGGGGAGGCGGGCGAGGGCGTCGGCGAGATCGAACGCGCCGAAGCGAGGAGGGTGCTGGGAGAAAACGAGGTCGAGCTGGGCCCGATCCAAGGGAAGGGGTTTTCGCCGTTTCTCACGGCGTCTTCGCTGATCGCCGGCTGAGGCGAAGGCGCGCTGGAATTGCACGAACAGTGAGTCCTCCAGAGCTACGGAAGAGGACCATGAACGATGAGGGCGCTGGAATCGCCGCTCTGCTAGGATGAATCGCCGCTGGGAGGAGTCGCGTGAGTCGTCGCGTGAGTTCAGCCGAAAATAATATTTATTTAGGGTATTATGTAATTTAATTGATTGTTTAGAGTATTTGTGTCATAAATAGGAAATAACGAAGGTTAATTTTGGAAAAAAAATTTATCTTAACTCCGGAATTGAGAAAAACGTGTTTGGTTTGTATTTTTCAGTCTGTTTTTCATTTTCATTTTCTGTAGAAAATGTGATTTTCTGGAAAAACATGTTTGGTTTGTATTTTCCAGCTTTGTTTTCCAGAAAAAATATAGCGTTTTCTGGAAAACTGGAGAATGAAAAAAAGTCATTTTCTAGAAAATTAGAAAATGTGATTTTCTGAAAAATGAAAATGGAAAATGACTCAAACCAAACGCCCTCGCTTTTCCTTGGTTTTGATTCCGGGTTATATGACCACTGTGACGGGTATAATTGATTATCTGGGAATTCTTTGTTACCTAAATCAAATAAAATTTTTATTGATAATCTTAGATGAATAATCAAGGTTATCACAGAATACCCTCAACTAAACACATTTTTAGAGGTAGAGAAAAAAGTTATATCGTAAAATTTGTTCTTACGGTGGATGACGAAGATGAATATTTTGACATTATATATATAAAAGAAGATGAATGGCTTAGTTTAACAATCATTTACGAATAACATGTGGCTCTTTTTCACCGAAACTTGATTACTTTTATAGAATCAACGACCGCCAACTAAAAATTGAGAGGAATTAGTAATTCAAAGAAAACAAAGGTCCATGCTAAGGACATAGGAAAGGAGCATGCACAATTCCGAATCGAAAGACTGCAGCGATCTCTCCAAAAAGGAGGAGCATGCACAATTCCCAAAACGAAAGAAGGAAGGCAAACTAGCGATCTTTCCAAAAACAGAAGGTGAGATGTGGAAGGTGGCGAGATAACGCCGATGCCGGTGAGGCTCCCTTTGAAACTTTGGTTCTTGTTCGAAAAGAAGCAGACGGAAGGTGGCAATTGAAGCTGTGGAAGATCTCGACAAGAAGCGGAAGTGAAGAAAAAGAAGGAGAAGAGGAGAGGGCAACCGTCAGGAAATAGAGCGGCTGGTGAGAGATGATGAGCAAGCGGAAGAAAAGGCGACTCGGAAGGTGAGCCGGTGTTCTCTGCGATGAAGGAAGAGGAGCATACCATGAAGATGAAGGAAAAAAATATAAACAATAATAAAATTTTATTATTGATGTAGTCATAAAAAAATATAATATATAGATGTTTACAGGATTGATCAATTCTAAATTGATCAATTCTAGAATCATATTAATACAATAATTATTATGTCTTAAGAAATATTGATTAGGTTTTTTTTTTTTTTTGATGAATCTTTTTATTTTAAAACCATTATATTTATGGAAAAAGTGAGGCTAAATCAGTTATAACAAAAGCTAACTTCTGCTGGTGCTTGTACAACCATCATAATTGATGTAAGGAACCTCCTGCAGTTGGACAAATTTGCAAGCATAGCCTTGCTAATATGAGATGTTTATCTTTCTAGCCTTTGGACACTGCATCTTCTAGAATGCAAACTAGTGCCTTTGGTAAAACAAAGGGATCATGGGACACTCTGTCAGAAGGATACTGGAGTGAAGCATATGATGGCATATGCATATCTCTCCTTCTGACATCAAATCCTTCAGGTGATCTTATTACAAACACGCGGTGATGAAAGCTTAATTTTGTTTTAGGTACTAAATAGTTCCTAGGTTAGATTAAACAGCATTTCGATTCACAACCTGCGCTGAACTGCTAATATACCTACCTTCACAATGTTATGTTTGACTTGACAAATTGTGCTGGATACAGTGATTGATCAGTTAAAACAAAGGCTTCTGAGGAGAACAAGCAGTGGTGCTTTGCCTGCAACATCTGAATCATCTCCTGTTTTTCTTTCCGCCTTCTCAGCTCTTCTATTCGGTGCAATCTCCAAGAGTGTGGCAACTGTTTTGACCTACCCAGCTATGTAGATTTCAGAAACCATCACAAATTTACATTTACATTATCAGACAAACATTTGGTAGCAAACTTATCTACCTGACCCCCTATGCAGCCGGCTGCTGTAGAATGCCGACAGGTTTAATATTTAGTAATTCTTTCGACGTCAGGAAAACATTACCTGGCACTTTGTGCATTTTTTCAAGGTATTGGGGATAAGACCATCCCCAACACCGCTCTACTTTTATAGGGAAAAAATGGATTTCCAGGATTACATCTTCAAAGGTCTGTAAGCTCAGATTTTGAAAACTGTTCTAAGCTCGGCTTATAGTTCTCTCTCTAATGGAAGTGGTCACACCCAAATTATGATCTCTGTCGGAGGCTCGCACAAAGTAATCGAGTCAAAGAAAAGATATGATGGAAATGTGTCAAGAAGAAGAAGAAGAGTTGATGCTGATTGATAATATATAATCGGGCCATGCATGTGAATTTGACATTGTGCCTGCCATCATAGATGTGTTGTCAAAATTTTCAAACCGTGCATTTTTTCAGTCTCGTGCATCTTCATTCCTCTTTGACTCGACTCCTCACCTTCCCTTTCATCGTGTCGATGCGTCATGTTCTTACAAATGTTCTCATGCACAGAAATTCCGGCGAAAACACAGAGAATTAGTCATCACATGATAAAATTATTAAATCAAATATATAATGACTTGCTCAATTTCTTAATAATTTATTTCTATATAGTTAACTGTGAACCGATCGTATGAAATACTCGGGTGATATATAATCTTTTTGCCAACTCATGCACTGAAATCCAATAACCGACTTGACAATTCTGTCAAATTTATTGAGCAAATTTATCAAATTAATTATTATTCTATTATTATTATTATTATTATTATTATTATTATTATTAGAACATCTACAGAATTTCCATGCACCGTTGACAGGTGAGAGAAAGCTCCCCCTCTCTGACTCTGACACTGGAGTGGCTCTCCGACAGTGCGGAACCGCTCCTTGATTCTTTAGTTTTTTTAATAAATAATTTAAATAACTTTTTTTAATATTTATAAAAAAAATCAACAATCTAAATATATAAAAATTTATAAATAATTATACAAATATTTTTAGAATTTTAATTATATCTAATGTAAAATATGAAAGGGATATAATAAATATATAAGAGAAAAATGTAAACTTCATAAAAAAGTTTGAAAGTTTTTGTTTTTTATATATAGTGTAAAGATATATGAGGTAGTTTATTTTTAAGCGGTTAGGAATAATGTAATCTAGTTTATAATGTAATTGAGTCTGTAATATAATCCATATTATATGTTGTTGGTCTTGTAATCAAGATTATAATACTTTATTAGTTTTTATAATACAAATTATATTATATTATAATTTTAAAATTGTACTAAATAAAATAATTATCTTGTAATATAATTTTAATTATATTATAATATTAATTATTTTTTTTACCAAACCTAATTTTAACGTGTGGATCTGGTAATGAAAGATCTTTATAAGGTTTCAACTGTGAATGCCCTTGTTGTTATTATTAATATTATTATTATTATTATTATTAATTCATAAAAATTAAAATTCTAAAATGGAAAGCGACTTATTTTTACTTAAAATAAATTTAAAAATGTCCCTATATTTAATTTTTCAATTTCAAACTATTCGATTCCCCAAACGATAAGGCACAAATAAAAACCTGCCATCTGCAAAAGTATTAATCCGCTCACCAACTCCTCGACCCACCTATATGTACCAATCCTATCAGTGGATATCACGTGGGACCCGCACATCTCCGATCGTGAACGTGTCCTAAATTTACGCGCACCTTTTCTTTCACCGCTGTTCGACTGGACACAAGCTGGGACGCGGGCGGTCCCGCCGTTGATTAAAAGTTCCGGTATTTTGTTTTTATTTGGAAATCGTATAAACCGGGTGGGAATGCAGAAGCATACCCAGAATATTATTTTTTGATGCTCACTCTTTTCTCACCGCCCACGCGCTGCTGACCTCTCTCCTCACTCTCTCGTTTTCTAATTCAATTTTACAACTCGGGTGGTCTCTCTCTAGTTCGCCCCCTTCTCGCGTCCTCTCTCTCCTGGTATCGATTTTCATTTGTCTCGGGCAGTGATCTGAGCGATCGCCGCGGTTTGATGCGTCTCGTCGCGATCGGCCGAGCATTGAGCTGAGCTGTGCCGGCCGCAATTTGTGGGGTTCGGGTGAATTTTATCAGGGATCTTCGGATTTCTCATGGGTTGTTTTCCGTGTTTTGAGTCGCCGAAGGAGGAGGCTGTGAAAAAGAATTCGAGTAAAGGTGGCGCGGAGTTCAAGAAGGCGTCTTCTACTGCCCTTTCGTCGCATCTTCGCATTTCGGGTAAAAAAAGATCGTTTTTTTAAAGAGAAATACTATCTTGTGTCAGAGGTTTAGATCTGATGCGTTTTATTTGCGATTTTTTTTTGGCAAAATGTTCATTTATTTAGTTTTGACTGTTTTGTTTTTAGATCCGTGGAAATTCTTGATATTGCTGGTAACGTTTATTAGGAGAATTGTTGAATGTCGTAACGGGGAATAAGATAGGCAAAGGTGGATATTTTAGAATCTATTCTTGTTGATGCTAAATAAGTATACACAATTTGTAGATAAGGTTAGTGTCTGTGATCGCCGATAGTTTTTGCCCAAATGTATATAACTCCCGAAGTAAATGGACATCTTTGTTCTATCGGAGGAATCGGTGATACAAGTACAGTTAATGTAGATAATGATTTAATTGATCTGAATGTCACTGATGACATAGCTTTGCATAGAGCTCAGTGGAGGAATACAATTCATGTAGCTGACCTCAAATAGCTGGAGTACAAACAATCCTTCATGATGGCGATAATGATCTTACTAACAGTGTCTACTCAATAGTTAGCTTTGAGCCAATGAGACCCAGGAGCTATATTCCAGCATGAAATTTACCATGCCTGCATACTTCTAGAGTCTACTCAATAGTTGTCTTTAAACCATGGTACTTTACGCTTGAAATTTACCATTTCTTTTCATGTTGGTTTGTTGGAATCATGCTAAATGTATTGATTTTTCATGGTCATTATGTAATATTCCTATTGAATTAGATAAATCAAAACCAGGGACAGATTCAGACTTGCGTAAGGAAGCATCAATTTCCAAAGAAGTCGGTGCTGAGCATATTGAAGTAAAGTTATTTACTTTCCGTGAGCTTGCTGCTGCTACTAAGAACTTCAGGCAAGATTGCCTCTTGGGTGAAGGGGGTTTTGGTCGTGTATATAAAGGAAGGTTGGAAACTGGACAGGTTAGTGTCCTTTTGATATATAATATACTTAGTTAGTACTCATGTGCTTTGTTTACCTATCAACTAGTTTCTTGATCACTTGCAAAGCATCTCTGAGTACATTAAGGCTGTTGCAGGTGAGCCATGTATTTTTTTTCTGTATGTGGAACACACAGCTCACAGCTGGCGCAAAACTTTTCAGGTTGTTGCTGTCAAACAACTTGACAGAAATGGTTTACAAGGGAACAGAGAGTTTCTAGTTGAAGTCCTTATGCTTAGTCTTGTACATCATGATAATCTTGTCAATCTGATTGGTTATTGTGCTGATGGGGATCAACGATTACTCGTCTATGAGTTTATGCCATTGAGATCATTGGAAGATCATTTGCATGGTTAGAAGTCATATCTCTTTTTTTTGTGTGTGTGTTTTTTGTTTGTTTGTTTGTATTTCCATTCTGCAGCCAATCTCATCTAGTGGGATAAGGCTTGGTTGTTGTTGTTGTAGTATTATTTCCATTATGCTATTATTCAGTTCTAGATTTAGTTTTAGAAGTTGATAATCAAGGTTTAGTTCGCAAAGTGTGATTTGTAAAGTACTTGTTATACCATCATCTAAGAATATAAGTGGCATTCCCTTAATGAATGCCTAAAGGTGCTAGGGTTTATTGAAGACTACTTGTTTAGTTTATAGTTCAATATATTTACATCAAATTCAATATCTTGCTTGGGATTGCTAGACTTAGACTTGAAAAATAAAATTGTGAGTTGTTTGGTTATAAACTAGGTTTCCATGATTTCTTTTAAGTAAATTGTCAATTGTTTTTCTACATATATTTGTTTCTATGTTTCCTTCCTCCATGATCTCATTTAATACTCTGAAAGCAGTCGTATATTTCTATCTTCTACTAGACCTATTGTAATTTATAGCTTGTGCATCATGTTTTTATAGGATTTCTTATTTTTAACGGGTGAATTTGAACCTCTAGACCACTATTATGCCTTTTTGTTTTCCTATTTCTTCTTATAGTCCAATTCTAGTTCGCTTGGAACCGCATCCTTAAATAATTTGGCTTTTGCCTCATTTTACATCATTGAAGACAACTACAAAGGGATAGCAAAGCTATTTAGAAAGATAATGATATGATTATCCAAAACATTTTAGTGTTCTTCATTCACTAGTTCAAGTTGGAAATGTAGTTGTTAATAGCTATTGTCTTTCAATTAATCTCATTATCTTAAGTGGAAAGAGATGAACCATAGCTTTGCGTGGTTGAGAGCCTTAGATGGTCCTCTATTCATAAATCTATTATTGCTCAAAAAGTTTGCGTTTCATGAACTAGAATTATGTAAACCTCAACCTTGTTCTTTGAAGTACGATGAAAGCTGCATTAGACATGCTAGATGATTTATAAAACCATTCCTACCCTTTTACCTAGTGCAAGACGTGAGTATAAGCGACATACAATGATTCTGCGGAGGGACATATGCCCCAATTTATGATCTATCCAGATGGAAGAGGTAACTAAAAGTAAACATAATAATTTCTTGAATGATTAGAAATTTTGAATGGAGGCTTCTTTAAAGTCTTTCAATATTTCAATTTGGTCACTTTTCGGTCGATTGATTCTCCTATCCGTTGACCGAACCCCTTGCCTTTCCTTGTTTTCTCTGATCCAATTCTGACAAAACAGACGTGCTTAAAATAGTAAATGTAGAAACAAAATAAAATTATATCTCGGATTCTTATCCAGTTTATACTTCATGTTAAATTGTCTGTATTATTGGATATATGCTTGCCTAGAAGAACTCAATTCTGTCAAGAAGATTGGACATCAGAAGCATGTCTTTCGACAATCGGCGTCAGTACAATTGAGGGAAAACCTTGTGTAAGACGATGCGCTATTACTTGTTGAATATTAGAGAACTTACCAGGTTCCAATTAGGGATGGAAATAGGTCAGGCGGTCTGTCAGGGGCCTGTGGCCTGGCCTAGCCTGGCCTGTTTAAAAATAAAATAATAATCAGACCCTTTTGAAAGCCTGTTTTTCTTATCAGGCCAGGCCCAGGCTCAATATAAAGCCTATGAAGCCTGACAGGCCGGCCTGGACCTGTTAAAATTACATTATATAAATTGTTAAATGTCAAAATAAAGTGTAAAAGTAGAGTTTTGATCCTTAAACTCCCTCCGAGCAAACACTTATCTACAACCTACTAGCCAACAGACCACAAATCTATTTTCGTTAAATCATACATATATATTTATGGTATCTTTAGTTAATTTGTTAAATTAGTATTTTGGATAATCGAATATTTGAATTGAATTATTATATTTTATATATTAGAAGTATTTTAAAAAATCGAATTAAATTACAGGCTTTGTAAACAGGCCACAGGCCAGGCCAGACTATTGAACAGACCAGGCTAGGCCTAGAACAAAGCTTATAACAGGCCACAGGTCAGGCTCAGGCAGTTTGCTATTATACAGGCCTGGCCTGTTAAGGTAAAAGCCTGGCCTGGCCTGGCCTGGCCTGTTTCCATCCCTAGTTCCAATTAGTAAAGCTTATCTTTCGTAAATGACCTTTATATTTTAGAGCCCCTTCCAATGTGCAAACACAAACTGGAAATGTAATCTATGTTTCAACTGTACCTTCAATATCTGAAAATTAAATGCTGAGAATCAGAGTACTGTTGGAGTGACTTGTGGGAAAACTGAAGCAAAGACTATGACAGCAATTGTCTAATGTTTAAGTAAGTTGACCAGTCAAGTGCATGAACATTAGCATTTAAATTTTCCCTCGGATGAAATGGGATAGTTAAGCGGGCATGAAGTTTCTTGGAAGATTGTTTAACATATTGCTCAAGACTTATGCAGGAAAACAATTTCCTTTATTGGGTTTTTTTTTAGTGGGAGGGTTTTTTTTGTGCTAATCAAACTAATTAAACTGATATTAATCATTTCAATCAACTCCTAACTATCATAAAGATAATCTAAATAGGCCTAATTAAACCTTAATTAAATTATCTCATTAATTTATTAATTTTTGGTTTATTTAATTTTTAAATATTTATGTTAATTTTTTTATTTTAGTTAATATAGTTTATATTTAAAAAATACTGAAACCATATCGGCACTGTACGATACAGTACCAAATCCGTATTGTTCCGGTCATAGACCAAAACTCCAATCCGGTCATAGACTGAAACTCCAATACGCTCAAAATTTTAAACCATGGTTTGAGATGCCTATTTCTACAAAGACTTGATTGATAAATCAAATATGCATATGTTATTATATTTCACTGATCTGCAAATTTGAGTTGCTCATCAACTTAGTTTGTTTCCGCAGTGATTCTGTGAAGCATCTTTTGGCAATATCTCCATTTTTCTTTCTGAAATATTTCTACAGGTTAGGGGAACCCTTTTTATATGTTCTAGTACGCTTGTTTTCACATACACATCACCAATACTGAGAACGTCAGTGAAAGAAAAGGTGTTGAAATTGATTCAAACATTGCCAATTTGAGATACGTAATGATTAGCAAATCATTATGTCAGTTGTCTAGAAAGCATCAGGAACATGAAATTCACTTACAAAATTAGAATTTATGATCAGCTCCGGAAGGACTTGAGTTTCTACTAACAAGATCTTTGTTGTCCGAACTTCTCTTTGTATCTTGGATAGTTGTCAATTGGTGTGTGTTCCCCTTACGGGAATTAACTAATTATATGTTTGGAACTCTGGTTTATTGCCTCTGTTTTTGTAGAATAGGGGCACAGAAAACTCTAGTTTCTTGTGATGTCTAGATGTGTACAATTAAATGAACTCTGGTTTATTAGCTTGATTATGTTGAATGCCGCACACCACGAGTGCTTCCCGATTTACCTTGCGGCCGATGGAAAATTTCTGTGGGGCCGGGTCTGTTACGCGGTTCATCATTTTTTATTATGTTGAATGCCCCTTTTTCATTTTTTTCTCACAGATCTCCCTGCTGATAAGGAACCACTTAATTGGAATACCCGGATGAAGATAGCAGCTGGTGCAGCTAAAGGTTTGGAGTACTTGCACGATAAGGCAAGCCCTCCTGTTATTTATCGTGACTTCAAATCTTCGAACATCCTTCTTGGTGAAGGATATCATCCTAAGTTGTCAGATTTCGGGCTTGCAAAACTTGGTCCTGTTGGTGATAAGACTCATGTCTCAACAAGGGTGATGGGAACATATGGTTACTGCGCTCCTGAGTATGCTATGACGGGGCAGCTAACTGTGAAATCTGATGTTTATAGTTTTGGCGTTGTCTTTCTGGAACTAATTACTGGACGGAAAGCAATTGATAACACTCGACCTTCTGGAGAACAAAATCTTGTAGCATGGGTATGTTCTTCTTCTCTTTCTGCAACTACACATCAAAACTGTATTTGGTCATTTGGCATGCTCATTTTTTATGTGATTCAGTAGCATGATGTTCCTGTTTTTAATGTAGGTATTCTGAATCTTCACTTTAGAGATTATGATTCCTGAATTTATCATGAGATTCTGTTTCAAAATTTACTGAAATTCATATACTCATTAATATCTTTTTCAGGCTCGTCCCTTATTTAAAGATCGTCGAAAGTTCCCTAAAATGGCTGACCCATTACTACAAGGCCGTTATCCAACAAGAGGCCTGTATCAGGCACTGGCTGTTGCTGCCATGTGTTTGCAGGAACAAGCAGCTACTCGACCACTCATAGGGGATGTCGTGACGGCACTCTCGTATTTAGCTTCTCAAAGCTACGATCCATATACAGTTAATACTCAGCCTTCAACCCCAAGGTCTAGAGCTGGGTCTGGCAGCCTCAATTCCCCAAATCGAAATTCTCCAGATCTTCGGCAAAAAGATCCAGTCAAGGGAGTAAATAGAAGTGCAAAAGTGGGAAGGGATGGTTCTGGCGGTGGTTCTGGACGTAATTGGGGTTTGGAGGAATTGGAAGCCCAGGAGTCTCGGATGGATAGCCCAGTTCATGTTGGTAGAGCAAGAGAATCCCTGAAGAATTTCGACCCTGATCACAGGGAGCGAGCTGTTGCAGAAGCCAAAGAATGGAGTGAAAATTGGAGAGAGAGACAAAGGAAACATCAACCGGGCAGCTTCGACAGCAAATATGAATAGAGTTCCTCAGCTCCATTCATTTGTATGCTAAACTTCCAAGGAAAGATATATAGTCAAGAGTTTTGCTGGTCAGTTCTCCAGTGTCACAGGTTTCATCATGTTGCTAAATTTTCTGTGAATAAAGATGGATGCTCTGGTCATCCTTGCCTTCTTTCTTGTTACGTATCTCTTCCGGTAGCTTTCCCTGAAAGCTGTGATGTGCCTTGATGAAGCTTGTCCTTAGATAACTTACGATGGCACATAAAAAGTATTTAGAGTAAGCATCAGAAAATATTAAAATGCAGATTTTCACTAGGATACATAATTTTCATGTGAAAGTTTCTACATATTTCTGTCCTGGCTTTTTTTTTATTCCTTTTTATCTGGAGTTTGATAAAATACCTCTATCATTTCTCAACTTGTATTGTCTGCCAGTTTTCTATTACCAATGGCTAGGTCTTGATCGAGGGCAGATCCTCTGTCTCACAAAAGCTCCCTGTCCTGTCTGTCCTACTCTCCAGTGACGGTCAGCGAGTCGTCCGATCGTCGATCGGACATCACCGGTGGCCTTCGACCGCCGTCTTGAACAAAACTATACTGGGGTATGGTAAATCCGTCGGGATTGCTGCAATTGCGATCTCGTCGAATTCACCGTCGAATCCGACGAGATTGCAATTGTGGTCATTCCGACCGGTTCACCGTTCTTTTACACCCAATTTGGAAACATATTAAGTAAGGAATTGGAATCCATCCGGAATTGAATTCCAATTCTCATGTTTGGAATGAATTGTAAAAACAGAATTGAATTGAATTCAATTGTTATACTTTTACGATTTTATCCTGCGAGGATGGAGCCGAAGCAACTTTAATTTGTTTTGTGAGGGGGCGATTTGGTAATTTAATTTGTTCAAGTGAATTCCTTTCACAAATCACATGTGTTTAGGTGTGATTTGTTTTCAGGGGTTTGAAAGGAATTGAAATTCAATTTCTTAGCAATTCCTTCCTGAAAATTACTATCAAATAATGGAATTGAATTCCAATTCCCAAAGGAATTCCAATTCCTTCCTTTCCAAACAGGGTGTTAGGATATCATTTGATTCGGTACGACGATAAAATCCATCGATGATGTCCGATCGACGATCGGACGACTCGCCTGCCATCGTCGCAGAGTAGGACTTGCGGGACAAAGAGCTTTGTGGGATAGAGGATCCCGTTCGATCTTGAGCTCAATTATAATTTCTGAGGTCCACGGTTCATTAAAAGAATCATCATTCTTAATTACAAATCTCAAATCATACCTCCTCAATAGTTAGATTATTTTTTTCTTAAATTTTTTCATTTCACAATATTTTTAAAAATTTCGGAGATGTCCTTATTTACGTTAATTTAAAATGATTTAATGGTAAATTTTCTTATGATCTTTCATTTATACCTTCTATTTTCTCTAAAAATTCGTTCTTCAAATTGATCCTTTTTTTCAATGAAATAACTTTGAAAGCCCAAATTTGGAACAAATTCATAAATCATCAAATTATCCATGATTCAATCTTTTTTTAATATTATTTAAAAAAAACAGAGGAATTCGACCAAAATGGATGTAAAAAGTGTAAATTTTATTAGCATGTATTTCGCCAATAGGCCGCTTCCTTGTCCTCCCTCTCCTCCTCCTCGGCGGCGGCGGCGGTGACGACGACGGCAGCGGCAACCTTTGCCTTCCCCTCCACATCGGCATTAGCGTCGGTGCCCTCGCCGGGCGATAAGTACTCCCCGGCCTCGGGGCTCTCCATCTCCCGACTCGACGAGAAATACTCCTCCTCCGACGAGCCACTCGACGCCGGCTTCGCCTCCCCTGCGACGGCGGTCTCACTTAGCCTCGACGCGTCGGGGTCGGTGCTCAAAGCGAAAGCTTTCCTCCCCCTGGCGACGGTGGACGATCGGAGGAGCACGCGGCGGGCGACCGCGTTCCCGGCGGCCACGTCCTGCTGGCCTTGCTGTTTCTGCTTGGAGCCGCCGCAACCCATTCCGCCGGAGGAGAAGAAAAAGAGGGAATTGGATCAATGCGCACGGAACGGAGAAAAACGGATGCAATTACACCACAATTAAATATTGAGAACGACTATTAAATGAGCAAATTAATGCCACAGCTCCATGAACGGATGAATTCCCCTTGTGCCGAAAGAAGGCGATCAGGCAGCCCATTGCACCGGAGTTTGATCCTAGCCGTGAGATGTATTCCTTAAAATTCTTAGAAGAGAGTTACTTTTTCTGCAGAACGTAACAAAAAAGAGATACAATAATGAAAAGATTCGACGACTCTGGAAGTTACTGAAACAAGGAGATACGAAGATAGGAATTTAGTAATTTGCAAGGAGTGCGTTTTTTTTTATATAATTCAATTTAGTAACTTCGCGTGTACTCCCGCTACACTGTCCAAACTTCTGATTTAAATTAAAAAATAATAATAAATAAATACATTTTAAATATTAAACTCTAAATACATCTAAATTCTAATATAGTCCGTAACTATTTAAAATTTATTAGTGTTAATTTTTAACTTAAATATTATAATACAATTAATAAATTTTATAGGTAAAATTTAATTGGCTTAAATCTCGAGTTATAGCATCTAAAATTTTTTAATCTTCACTTTTAAATCGAAAATACAAAATCTAATTGATTTAATCCTGATTTTATTATTTCAAACTTTTCTATGTCGCACGTCACGTAAGCATCTAAAAAAAATATATTTTTTATTTAATACTGTAATTCGTCTCTTAAATCTTACAAATAAGGAAAAATTTTCATAAACTCCCCATTCTCAAATTCATCTTTGTATACAGTCCTCACTCAAGTTTTTCTTTGCATGCAGTCCCTGATGGGATTGACAAGACAGTTTGATGAGTATTATTTGAAGAAAGTTGAGTATAAAAATTAGAAATTTGAGTATATAAGGATGCATCCACCACATCAAGAAACTGTGTACTCAATTTTTACTCTTTTATACTCAAGTTTTACTCTTTTATATTCAATTTTCACTGATGTATACTCAATTTTTACTTTTTTATACTCAAGTTTTACTCTTTTATACTCAATTTTCACTGATGTATACTCAATTTCCACTCTTTTAAACTCAATCCATTAGGGAGTGAATGCAAATAAAATCTCAAATGGGGAGTGCATGCAAAGATAAAATGGGGATTGGGGAGTTTTCTGCTAAATAACTTAATCGGGAGTTAAAAAAAATTAAAAAGAAAATTAGGCGATGCATAGGTGCGCACAGTTCATCAATCAGGATAACGACGATGCATATATATAATTAATTCGGACCAAGATATATATTTTTTATTTGGGTAAAAATCATAAGATATAATTATCAATTTTTAGGATCTTTTTAAAGAGAATTAGTCGTTCAAATTTTTAAGAATAGTTGCTTCTAATCAATTCTATATTTTAGGAATCACACCAATTATTGGGTTCTAGTTCAACTAGAATTTAAGAAAATTGATGGCTTCTCATTATGTCTCTTACTAGATTCTGCTCATTATATCTCTTATTACATAGGAAAAGAAATTGATAGTGTCGTTTCTCGCGCTCAGGCCACTCCTCTCTCTTTCTCAATTCTCATTGGAATCGTGAGTGAGACTATTCCCTAGCTGGTCGGACTTCGATAACCTACAAATCAAGTGCTCGTTAGTGGGGTCGGTGTTGCTGACGTAGCCGCTCCGATGGTGAGTCGTCTCTAGGTTGAGAAAGATGAAGTTCGCATGCACGGAAAGTAGGGCGTTTCGAAAGAGAATAATAGTAGTGTCTTAGTTTAAGAAAAGAAAATCATGTCTTCACCTATCTTCGTCGAGTCTTATATAGCCGACAAGAGATAATGTCCACATGCTCCCACACAAGCCCTAAGCGAACCATGCATGTAGACAATCACACGGGTAAAGTGCCGCCAACAAATTGGCCACACGCATGAGGATAGGGCATCAAGGGCTACAAGTTGGCCGTACCTTTGCCATTGTCGAGACATTGTCAAAGGTTAAGACTAAATAAAGCTCACTCGAAAACCGAGCGAGTTGGAAATGGAGCTTGCTAGGACCCTTAGGGGGCATTTGACACAAACGGGATTTTCTGTCCCGAAATTCCCTTTGTACCCGTGTCTCAACTCATCGACGATGGCCGGCGAATATTCCGATCGCCGATTGGACATCACAATCGCCGTCCCAAATCAAACGATACCCTAAGGGAGCAGTGAATGGGTCAAGATCGTCGTAATCGCAATCTCGCTGGATTCGACGGTGAATCCAGCAAGATTGCGATTGCGGCAATCCCCGGCGGATTCACCATACCCCCAGGGTATAGTTTGATTCGAGACGGTGGCCGCCGGTGGTGTCCAATCAGCGATCGGATGACTCGTCGACCATCGTCGGCGAGTTGAGACACGGGGACAAGAAGAATTTCAGGACAGAAGATTTGTTCTCCATTTGACACTGGGTGGTTGAGAGGGTGACAACCGACAGAGTTACCTGGGCTGCATCACAAATAAAAGGTAAGACAAAAAAATCTCCGGTGGCACAATCAATTTCACAGAAAGAGATCTGATCATTTTATGAATCCAAGTCTACATAGTTTAACGCATACTTTGAGTCATACCTTCACAGAATAAAAAGCTTGACTAAAATGTCATTTTGTGTATATGTCATATACATGGTCATAGACTGAGAGGTGCAATGGGGATATACTGGTGATTGTAGAACTACCAAATATCAGTTCCAGCAATGGTTCCAAAGTTCCAGATGATCTTCACAGGTGCAACAAATGTCCAAGTGCCAAACCAGCGAGTGTCATGTAGACCACAAAGAGAAAAGGGAAACCAACCCGAACTCTAGCTGAACAATTGGTCCTCAGCAAAGCCTACAAGAAGAGCAAAAAAAAATCCAACCGATATTATTAGACGACAAGAGATTTGTCATGACCAATATTACCATAAAAAGAGTAGAGATTCAAAATAACTAGTTGCTGTTCATGCAGCTTTATAAAAGGATGCACTATCAGAATCTATGTCGTTCAGCAAGGTTGCTCTAGCATAATATTTTTATTTCAGTAAGATCTGCTAGTGCGAAGTAACTTGAGCATGCAATAATTGTTCATCAAATTTGAACAGTCATAAGAAATCTTTATACCTCTTAGTAAGCATAACTGAGGTAAGATCACCAATGTATATATAGAGGTTTACAAAAGAGTTCTTCCCCTACTCCAAACTTCCTGAATTTAAGCAGACTAATGGCTAGGAATTTCACACCATATATTGGATCATACACGTGTTGGTCTCAATAGCACGAAACTTGGTTTTCATTAAAGATTAACTCACAATTTCTTGTTGCAATTTCTTTCCCTCCTGCAAGGCAGCATCACTCTCTTGGGTCAAATTTATTATCATCTTCTCAGCCTGCAAAATTTTCCATCCAGACTACAGTAATTATTTTCAAAACACTCAGGCAGAAGGAATCAGAATTTATCATCAGGTCAAATGGCTACATATAGACAACAGTAATACTGAAATCTTTTGGTCTCTAATATCGTTGGCTGTTGAAAATGGCATGCACAATTTAACATTTTCTAGTTCATTAATAAGCATACTGTATAAGCAATATTCCAATGGGTCACATTTTTCTGGAGCTGACTTTAGCTCTTTTTATTCCAAGGAGAAATCACAATCTGTTACTATTCATTAGACAACATTGCTTTGCTGTTTTAACACTATTGGCTCTCCGTAATGGCTTGCATTTCAAACATCAGAAAACGAACCTATGGAGAACCCACTATAAGAGGTACAGACCTCTTTGATAGCATCAAATCATGGAGATAGGAAAATTTTAACTGTCATCAATTGCATGAAATAGAAAAATGGAGATTAGCTAACCTCATTTAGTTTCAATTCAAGATTGCCAAGCCTCAACCTTAGTTCCTCAATAACTTTGGCAACCTAAAGAAACATTAGCCACAAAAGGATGAAAAGAAAGTTCGTTTGAAATAAAAAATAAACATGGACATCAAAGACAAAGTCAATTATTCTATCCGGAAACATGTACTAAGGAGGGGCATTCAACTATTTGCAAATTCATACTATTTATTGTTCTTCATTTTTGTAATCTAGTATATACCAATTATGAAAATAGTGTTATCAGGCGAATTTATCTATGTAATAAAGATCATTAGCAAAAATATGGACAACAAATAGTGTGAATGTGAAATTTCTTGGAAAAAAATATATTACAAAAGGAGCCATGTTGTCCGCTTCAATGAATGCTTGATCACTTGAAATATGTGACTCATTTGACTTATAATTTTGATGAAGGGGCTCATGCTTCACATTATCATCGATTGAGTCCGAAGACTTTTTCAAATTAGAAATTTTATTTGAGTTAGAAGGATTGTTCGAATCAGAAACTTCATTAGCTGGTTCATGCCGAGAAACGCCATTGCTATCAATACAGGTCTCAGCAGACCGATTGAATGCTTTTAAAGCTGGCTTTTGTATGGAAGTCCCATTAAATGGTTCTGGTAATGGAAGAGGAGGGCTGACAAGAATAACTCTTAATTTGTTCTCTTGAATATATCTACCATTTTCTTTAGAGAACTGCAGAACCAAAAAAAGTTGGAGATCAAGACATTAATAAATCATTGCAGATACAAAGATAAGATCGCATGTTTTTCTTACAAAACTTGGCACAATGTCCTCGTCCGTAGTGCCATAAGGAACAACTGTGCTCTGGACAAGAAACTTATCTTTAAGTTGAAAATCAGATGGAGCTTCCTTCAGTGTTTGCATGGTAACTGAAATCACATAATCACATTATTCTAAACAAGAAAATAATAGGCTCTTGTCAACGATAACAAGTCAAGTTTGAAATATTGAGATTAATTGCAGAAAACAATCACTTCATGGCAAACTAACAAACAGTACAATCATTCTCCAGTAGCAAATGTCCAATGATGGTGATGAAGAGATTAAAAAAATATATATACAGAAAAGCACTCTTGTTTAAGAATGAGCTTGTCTCTATCACTTGATTCAAAAAGTTAAAGAAGAGGGAAATATGACAAGGGTAATAAAATCCATCTAATGAAATGACTTTACAAATCACGTCATATCATGAGACAAGCAATTATTAACAACCAGAGAGACCATAGATTCTCATGGTATGTAATACAATAGTGATTAACAAATAGACAATGATTATTGAAGAATTCTCCAAATAGCAAACTATTTAAGTACCTTTATATAGTAGTACATTTAAAAAAAAAAGAATATCGTCTCAATGTTTCTTCCTTCTAATAGGTGAGTAAATTAGTCATAATCTTTATGTCCAGTTCATATGAACTTTTTAATAAGATAGGAAGGTAATGCAGTAACTAATTTTAAGGTTCTAAATTACTTAACAGTGCTTACATCAGAAGGTCTCTATTTTGTAGGATTTTAAGCATGAAATTTCTCCACGAAGTGTGCCCAAGGCAATAGTAATAAAAACTTCCATAGAAATAGAGAACACAAAAGAAACATATTTTTAACCTAATAAAGTCATAAAACAAACCTGTAAAGTCACAAGCTGATCTGGGTAGAATGATGCCTGTATTGGGTCGCACACAGTATCGCTTAGGAGATGTTGTTTTAACCTAATAATATATGATTGAGTCAGCTATGTCATATCTTATGACAAAAAAAAGTGACAAACTGCAAGCCCACATCATCTGGGAACCACTATACAGATCTTGCAACATAACAAATACAGTTAAGGGGTGGAATGAAATAGTAATCAGGAGAATCAGAGATGCAAAGAGAAAGGCTAATGAGCTAGACAAACCATGGAGGATTAAGCACTCATTTGTTTTACATAAAGCAGAATGTACTCTAAAATAAATAAATGTTAAAGTCTACAAGCGATAATAAATAATATATGTATTAACATTGTTCTAACAGGCATTTTACAAGAATACGGAACATGAAATTTGTCCTTATTTTATATCTGTGAATGTACTTTACACTAGAGCCATACATATAGCAACAAGCATTAACCTTGAAAGCGATGCATTCTCCTGAAGTGTTGATAAGTTGGACAGAACATGAGCTTTGTTTCTTCCGCTCAACTAGAATCAACAAAAAGAAATGCATTATGTAAGTATCAGTTTAAATTTAGTTAAAGATAGCTTCAGTTATGCAATTAGAAAGAAGAAGCTGCAGATCTACAGAAAAAAATATATATATTGCATTCCAATTCTTATGTTGTTACAAATAGAAAAGGTGAATCACCTTCCTCTTAAGTCTTAAGGAAATCAAATCTTAGGCAACATAAGGAATAGGATACAAAAAGGATAGGCATGCAGCAAGATAGACTAAAAATTTATGTAAGATGCAGAAGAGAATCTTGGAGGTGCATATCACCAGTTTATAACAACAAAAGAATGTGTTTCTCACTATCCTATGTACTAATGTACACAAGCACCTATCCCAATGTTACATAGAAAATGGAAAAGCTAAGATAGGCATACACCAACCCTTCTTTTAATTATATTTTAAATTATAACCATTACTTTCCACTGCTCCCGCATGGACCAAGTATTGGAATAGGTTTATTTTATAATTGATTTATTTTTATTATAAATGGTCCCAATAAAAACACTTACAAGCCAACTTTGAAGGTTTAAAAAAATAAAATGAGGTACTTATATCTGTAATGCTTTTGTATCAATGAATGAATCATTAGGCAAACTATATATCAAATGTTTGTTCATTTTTTTATCCTCCTTTTTCTTATCTCTCCCAAGAAAATGGTATTCTCCTCTCTATAAAATGTTGGTAATCTTTGCCTGTGGTTATGGTTTCATGTATGTTTTCCTAACACCCTAACAATAGCTTGAGCTCTCTATATGAATTGAAAACCCATAGTCAAGAACTTAAGCTCTCGCCCTATTTAAGGTGCTTCATCTATTTTCCACTGTTTGATAGAACATATCATTACATTTATATTAGTCACTCATAAATCGGGAGCAAGCTCGCCTTCAATTGTCCTGCTTATCAATCAACCTTTCATGTTTAAATTAAGTAGTTCAGTGCAAGAAGTTCGGTAAAAGATTGGAATCATTGTGCATAATCTTAAACTGTAAAATTAGTGCTCTGGATTCTAGGGAAAAAAACATGTAACAAATAAAACAAGTCCACTTCTTTTTATCAAGGAATGGTGCCATCTCGGGAAAAGCATTTTTGATAAGCATAAAGTATGACCCTATATTACTTGTGTCATGAAGCTCAATGAACAGCTAAGATTCATATAGCTGGGACAAATCCAGTTCCATGACTATGATGATTAGTACGACCACTAGTCCACTACAACTCGGACCAGGTTCCAGGATTAGATTGGTGATCAAATTGGTGAGACCATTTTACCAAATCAAGCCCATTTTTTGTCGGTTTTACTTATGACTGTGGCGTGATTTGGTACAAAAACGAAGAGTGGAGCGTGTTTGTGGCAAAAACAAAAAATAACAAACAAACAAAAATGATAAACAGGGCGTGATTCGGTAAAACACCCAATTGGCAATCCATCCAATGCAATTATACACTCGGCAAAGGCAATGAATCTTCAATACCGTAGCCAAAGGAACAAAGAAAAACTTAGAAGCTTGAAGAGCGACTAAATGAACCAGTTGTCGACTTACATGTAAATGTAAGTTCTTGAGGTTGGATCCCCACGAGCACTTGATCCACTCCCATCGGCCCCGTCTGCGTCCTCTGAACCAGAAAACAGAGTAAGCAAATGAATCTAAAACGAAACAAAGAACGAAGAACGAAGATTGCAATAGGAGAATCGAAACAGCAACAACAATAACTACCTGTGATCGCAGAGTGGGCTCTTCGACGGTCAGCCGCTTTGGGATAACAACATCTACGATGGCGTAGAATACAACGCAGGAGAGAAATCGAGAGCGTAGAACCCTAGAGAATCTCCAACGTAAGCAAACGGTCGCCGGGCAGTAATCGGGGCAGGGAACGCGATGAGTTGTCAATAAGAGGAGGAATCGCCCAATGAAAAGGTTCCTGGTTCGCGTTTCTCTCGTTGATTGGCTCACGTGTGAAAGCGTTCGAGGCCCACTTTGGGCACGTTCCCTTTTAGTTCTCCAGGAAAGAGAATTCGGTTTGACTAGCGTGTACGCGTCGAAAAACACCCGCAGGGTAACTGGAAGCGTCGGCAGGGTAGCGGTCCGCGTTGGGGGAGGGTTGGTCAGGGTAGAGACGACTTGGGGCCGCAGTGAACTGACCTTCTTGACCTGAGACGAAAGCAAAATGCTGGCGTTTGGTTTCACGTTGCCATCGGTTGGAATCTGCAAACTACCTACCAGTGGGCCCGGTGCAGAGGCCCGCTGCCGTTGTCCAACCAGTGAGCTTCGGAGAAATGAGGGTACGGGTCGGGGTGGATTGGGTTGTTGTGGAAGGTGGGAATTCAATTAAGGTTTTATGGAAGACGTGCGAAGATCAAATTGACTTCGTTAAATCAAATAAGAGCATCCATCACGAAGGAGATATTTGGAGAGAATACTTCATTAAATATATATATATTTTTTTCAATATCTCTTATTTAAAAAGGATATTTAGAATTATTAAATGTATGATCGATGATGTCTGTTTGGTGGCATATAACCGGGGGAGCAGATCCTCTTATCCGCATTTTTACGAACAAGTTGATGGCCCACTTCCAATTACGGCTGAATCGTAATTGTGATGCGGTCATAATTTATTGCAATCTCTTCTAGGATTCATCGTGCACCCAGGATAATTTGATTCGAAGATGGGAGTACCGACTAATCATCTAAAATATTAATATATTTTTTCCAAATAACCCTATAAAAACGGTAATCTAGAAGGATTAAATTACGATCCGATGATGTATTTGGGTGGCATATAAACCGGGCCTATCCGATCAAAAAAGTAGCAACCGTAATATTAATATTTTTTTGTCAACTTTTTTTTAAATTTTTTTAATGTTTCAAAATAAAATATTAATGTTAAATCATTTTGTTATTAAATAATTATTATATAATATTAAATGTAATATGTAAAAAATTATAATAAGATGAAATATATTAAATTGAAAATTTTAAAAGTATAATTAATTTTATTTAAATATAAAATTATATGAAATTCAAAAACAATTGGTTGTTGAATTGTGAAATTTGAAATATTTGAGAGCAAGATATTTGATAGATGATACCCATAAATATTTAATTGGTAAAATATTTAATTATTAGATTTAAGATATTTGAAGAGTAGATATTTTAATGATGATATTGATCCCGCCCTATCTTTGGCACCGTACGGGCAGCCAGCGTGGCAAACGACCTGGCCAGTTTCAGGGTCCACGTCATTGTACGGGTAGCCAACTCGACAAACATCCTGGCCGGGCCCAGGGTCTCCGCCGGTCGGTCGGACTCAAGGCGGCCGGTTAGAATAAGTATAGCGGTTCATCCGGTCGGTCAAATCCGGCCGACCGCATTAAGGCTTACACGCCTCGTCTATCCGGGTATTTTCGCCCGGCCGACCACCTTAAGGCTTACACGCCTCGTCTATCCGGTATTTCCGCCCGGCCGACCACCTTAAGGCTTACATGCCTCGTCTATCCGGGTATTTCCGCCCAGCCGACCACATTAAAGCTTACACGCCTCGTTCATCCGAGTGCATCCGCCCGGCAGTCCTTTACAC
The DNA here is from genome assembly GCA_024364735.1 of Boesenbergia rotunda. Lineage (NCBI taxonomy): Eukaryota > Viridiplantae > Streptophyta > Magnoliopsida > Zingiberales > Zingiberaceae > Boesenbergia > Boesenbergia rotunda. The sequence goes on from JAGFNQ010001395.1 coordinate 266,592, forward strand.
AGGCTTGATATCCAGCCGGGCGTGCCGTCCCTGTGTCCACTCGGGCACTCTCTCGGAATCACCCCGGGATAAAGACAGAATACACCTGCACCAGCTGTATATAGCAGGCTGTCACCACTCGTGTGAACTGACACTCTCTGACCGGCGCCGCCTGTCCGAGATTTACAGAAACCTGTCTTTGTCCTCACATAAGACAAACAGCATACGACAAAGAATGTTGGTTACAAATCGACATAACCATACCATATCCTCTGACTCTGTCAGAAGATCCTAACACAGGTCATACTCAAAACGACCTAACCATACCATATCTTCTGATCCTGTCAGAAGATCCTGACACAGGTCATACCCAAATCGACCTAACCATACCATATCCTCTGACCCTGTCAGAAGGTCCTGACACATGTCAGACTTGGTCCTTTTCCCCGGCTATATAAGTCACTCCCCTCCTCATTATCAGGTACGCGCGCGAAACCTCTCGTCTCCAGTGCTCCATTATTTTCCTTGTTCATCGGAGTACTGACTTGACCGTCGGAGTGCCTTGCCGGGACGTCTCCCGGCTAGGTTGCTAACGGTCATCTTCCTCCCCAGGTCCACCTCCATCCGGTCGAGGGTTCATCCGGCGGCACCTGCTTCCGACCATTCGGAGGACACCCCAAGCCCGCTGCCATTCTGCGCGAGGACATCCAGTCATCGTCCACGTCACGCCCCTCTACATCGTCATTCGGTTGCGGTTCCATCGCGCTCGGCGACAGGATCAGATATAAAAAGGAAGATAATAAATATTTGAATGATGATACTCTAACAAATCGATCATCGCGACAAATAAGTTCGAGCAAGGCATGCTAAACAAATAGACAAGTCCCTTGGGAGTTTAAATTAATCATAAAGCTAAATTAATTGAACAATTTTTTTTATAAAAATATTTTATCATCATGAAGGGTAGATTTTGTCTATTACTGGTAACTATGGGTGCAAATGATTGAATCCTAATAAATAATATAAAAATATTGATATGTGAGACCGAGTATAAAAAATATATGAGATATTCGAATTCCAGTCGAAACTAAAATACAATTAATTTTGGCTCAAGCTAAATTTGAACTAAAATTTAAGCTCAAGTTCGATTTGAATTATTTAAACCTTGATCCTAGCAAAATCGGATTATAATTTGAAATGACTTAAATTTGAATTCGATTTAAATTATTCAAATTTTACTTTGAGCATAGTTAAATTAAAATTGAGTAAAAATAATTAGAGTTTGATTCGAATTTGGCTCGTGAACGACTCATGAATAATCGAACAAAATAATATAAGTTCGAATTCAACTTGAAAAAAATTATATTTAGCTCGAATTCGATAATTTCAAATACGAATCAAATATTTTTCGAATCAATTCAAAAAATTCCTGAACATGTTCAATTCGTATACGATTCATTTGCACCCTATCTACAAATCAAACAAAAAATTTGATTAAAGCATTTATTTGATTTGATAACCTAAACCAAAAAGTATATATTATTCTAAGGTAATTACTCTAAAAAATCCCAAATATTGATTATTGTCACACACACATATTTTTTCAAAAATATCTTCAGACCCTTAAAAATATTGAAATAATAAAAAATATAAATATAAAAAATATTATGCATCTCCTATATATTTAGGACCAATAACATATTTTAGTTCTAAATGAAATTTGGACCAAATTCTAATTAAGTGCTTAAAATGTTATTTAAGACTCCTACATTTTTTTTCTTTCTATTTTGGTAAAAACCATAAGATATAATTATCAATTTTATGATCTTTTTAAAAGAATTACTCTTTATGGGCAATTCAATTTTCTAAGAATTGGTACTTCTGATCAATTCTATATTTTCATGAATCACATTATTCACAATCATTATTGGACTCTTCCACTATAATCTAAGAAGTTGATGGTTTTTCTTACTGGGAAAAGATTTTTTTTAAAAAAAAATGACAGGGACCATGTGGGAAGGTCAGACCCGGTCAATCTAGGGCCGTGTAGCATGATCAAAGACTTGGTCAACATGACTTTACATGGCATGTCAACGATCTTTGATCGGGATCGGCCAAACAAATCTGATTGACTGAGCCAAACCGACCTGCCAAGCGGGAGACAACAGTTAACAATATGAAAGGACATGACGGTTACAACACGTTTTAATAAGACGTGAGGAGTACCCTTTTGGTACGTTATCATCATCTGCTCTCGTTTAAGTTACTCTGTTTTTCATCATTTCTATCTATTATATTTTTTTCGGGGTTCCATGATGACTAAGACATCGGAGCCGGAGGGATCTATCTATTATCTAAATAGTCTACCATTTCAAAATGATTAAACAAAGGTGTATACATAACCCATCAATACATACAAAGTGATAGCAAACCCATTAATGTAGTCACCTAATCAAGGAGTTATCCCAAACTAAATCAATATGAAATCAATTCTTAACAATGAAAACAATAAATGAGATAGGTATCTATTTGTTATCTATTATTTAATATCAAATTATACTTAAGACGATATGACTCAATATATATCATGGCACTAATACAATGTCAAAGTACAATTCCTATAGGTAAATTTGCTTGATGAAACATTCTGTTGATTTAGCTTAGCAAACTTAATTCTATAAACCCTTACAAAGCTACTACTGTAGTTTGGTTCTTTGATTTCCCATGAAACAGCTTTCCAGAGAGCATACACTTGGTCAGTTTCTTAAGCTCAAAGAAGCCGCCCTTTCTCTCCTCCTGGTGATCCTTGAGGCATTTCCTCAAAGTAACATTCTCCTCCTTCAGGATATCCAAAGACAATGCAAGCTGTCTGATGACCTCCCTTTTCTCTTCATTTTTCCTTTCTATTTCAACCTTAAGTTTAGCATTCTCCTCTTTAAGTCTTTCCAGTTCTTGTTTCAGTTTCACCGAATAACCATTGCTCCCTTCATCTGGCATCACTCTTAACTTTGTCTCAGTTACAATTTCTTCTTCAGGATCATCAATTTCTGAGTCTTCTGAATCAAAGGAATCCGATGAAGATTTGGTTAACTCGTCTGTTTCACTGCTGCTCATACTCCGTGACAAGCTTCGGTTGAAGTAGGATGGAACAACTGATATTGAACGGCGTACTCCAGATCCGGATTTCAGTTGATCATATTGCTCAGCCAATGAGCGATGAGTTCGGTAGTAATCTTCAATCATGTTCACGAGCTGAGGCCTCTTCTTATAGTACATCTCGGCACGCTTAGCAAATGAGTCAGCATCTTCCTCTACAAGGTTAATCATCTGCTTGGTTTTCTCTTCCAATTCTGCTCAAGAAAGAAGCATACTGAACACCTAAACCTAACTAAATTTAATGAGAACTTTGCGTAACCAAGCGTTAGAATGCATTTCCTTTTTTTTCCTTCTTTAGTCTTAATTTCATAATCAGCACTTCTTTTTGCATTATTTAGTCTGAACTTTGAAACTAACTGTTCAAGCAATAAACCCTTTACAAAATCGTACAGAACACAGTATTAAGTAACAAAAGTAAGTTACCAAGACCGTGGACAGTCAACTTCCAACAACTGATGCGAAATTTGTAAATCTAATGATATAAAGCATTTAAGCTACACCAAAAATTATAAACAATATGAAAAAGGAAATAAATTTGCTTATATTACATACAAATCTTTATACCATTGGAAAATGATGGCTCCACTATCAAATCATTTGAACACATGGAACAAAATATAACTGCATGCATTGAGTAAATTGACCTCGTAGCTTGTCCACAGATTAGCAAAATGAAGACTTTGAAATTCGCAACCTTTTGTTAGGTCAAATATTTGATCTACAGGTAAGACGTGGACAAAGTAAGGGGGCGCTTGGTATAAATTTGACAATGAAAATGGTAATGAGTTTGATTGAGGGGTTTATGGGTTTGGTGATAACCTAGTGGGGGGTGGGTTATGAAATCAAGGGTATCATATCCTTATTTTGATTCCGATTCCCGTATACCAAGCATCATCAATGGGAATTCCCATTCCCACCTTCTAAACCCGCTTACCAAGCGCCCCCTAAATGTTCATACATCAAGCAGTATGCGAAGTTTGTGGAATTTTTTTTTGTAACCAATTAAAATTATCGGCATGGGAGTGGAGTGTCTTCACTTGGATTTGCATGTTAGACCAACCTTGGAGGTCGATAATTACTTCTACAGTGCCAGGATTCAAGCCAATGATAAAATATGACTTGAGAGATCATCTTACAATCGAAGGCTTGACAACTATAAGCTCTAAGTAGCTCACGCATTATAGACTATCACATTACAAGATGTTATATGCCCAAAGATAAAACTAAAACATTATATTCATCTCGTAATCCCTCATAGATCTCATGCCCTTAGATCTTCAACTCCTTCAATCCATTGAACTCCTCACTGAGTTGGTGTGGCAACCCAACCCAAAGAACACTTCAATCTGAGTCCCAACTCCGTGGTTACAAGCTCCATGAGGTCCAACACCATTGCCTGACCCAAACCTCCAATTATGAGTCCTCTAAGCTCCCACCAAAGCTCTAGTGCACCAACTCAATTCAAGACTAGCTCTCAAGCAATAAGCTCCTTGCCAAGCTCCACGATCTCTATGATTGCCACATCAATAATTCAATCTCTGAATCTATTTATCTCCATGTTGCACTCAATCTAGGCCTCCAACCCCCACAATCTCAATGATCACCATGTGCACTATCCAAGTATTTACACATTTAAAGCACATATAAAAACCACAAGAAAAATCTACTTAACTAGATTGGCAACATATCAAAACTGTGTGGTTAAGGCTAACCACAAGGTAGGAATCATTTTCCTATCAAATCTTGAAGTATAAGAGAGGAATTCATCGAGTCAAGGTGCGAGTTAAACTCTCTTTAAGACACATTTACTTAGTAGTCCTCAATGAAATGACAATCATATCTTAAGATGCATTGACCTCCATTAAGGAATAATAGTACTTTGGACCTTAGATGCTTGGGATTTACTTAGATGAGGAATGCTTGAGTTTCTTGGATGATTAAAATACAATCTGAAGGTTTCGTTTTATATGGATGCCTTAACAAATTCATCACCATTCCTTTAAGGTCACTCTTGTCATAAAGATGAGACTTGATCCTTTTATATCACCGAGATCATAATAACGGGAAATCTTATAAATCAGATCTCTCTCATCTTAGACAAGCTCCTCTAAATCCTTTGGGATTAACCATCCATCCTAGAAGTTTAAGTCTTATGTCACAAATTTTAGAGTCGAGAAGTAGACATCCACTTGTGAAACAAATACAACAACAACAACAACAACAACAAAGCCTTATCCCACTAGGTGGGGTCGGCTATATGGATCCTTTTACGCCATTGAGTTCTATCCCCTACTATATCATCATCTAGATTTAAATAAAATTTATCTTGTTTTATTGTTGCCAACCAAGTCTTTTTTGGTCTTCCTCTCCCTCTTTTAATGTGCGTATTTATCATAGTTTCACATCGTCTAACAGGGGCATTTATTGGTCTTCTAAGTACATGTCCGTACCATCTCAAACGTGTCTCCCGAAGTTTTTCTTCAATAGATGCAACTCCGACTTTCTCTCTAATACTCTCATTCCTTATTCTATCCATCCTCGTATGTCCACACATCCACCTTAACATCCTCATCTCTGCAACTTTCATCTTTTGCTCATGTGCTCGAGTCATAGCCCAACATTCAGCACCATATAACATAGCAGGTCTAACTGCCGTTTTGTAGAACTTCCCTTTAAGTTTTAGAGGTACTTTACGATCACATAAGACACCCGATGCTAATCTCCATTTCAACCATCCTGCTTGTATTCTATGTAAGACATCTCTCTCAATTCCTCCATCACTTTGCAAGAACGATCCTAAATACTTAAAGTTCTCGATTTTAGACAGCTCATCATCTCCTATCTTAACAATTGTTTCACTACGTCTAGCATTGCTAAACTTAAATTCCATATATTCAGTCTTTACTCTACTAAGCCTAAAACCTTTCATTTCTAGAGTTTCCCGCCAAGATTCTAGTTTAGCATTTACTCCTTCACGTGTCTCATCTATCAAAACAATATCATCTGCAAACAACATGCACCATGGCACTGTATCTTGAATGTGCCTAGTGAGTTCATCCATGATTAGTGTAAAAAGATAGGGACTTAAAGCTGATCCTTGATGTAACCCTATCCTTATTGGAAATGCTTCAGTCAATCCACCTGAAGTCTTCACTCTAGTCGTTACATCTTCATACATATCTTTAATTAGGTCAATATATGTTACGCTAACGCCTCTCTTTTCTAGAATTCTCCATATAATTTCTCTTGGTACCCTATCATAAGCTTTTTCTAAATCAATAAATACCATGTGTAGATCTTTCTTTTGCTCCCGATATTTTTCAATTAATTGCCTAAGAAGATGTATAGCTTCTATTGTCGACCTTCCAGGCATGAACCCAAATTGATTTTCGGTTACCGTGGTCTCCTTCCTCAATCTTTTTTCTATTACTCTTTCCCAAAGCTTCATGGTATGACTCATTAATTTAATACCCCTATAGTTTGCACAATTTTGTATGTCTCCTTTGTTCTTATATAAGGGAACTAGACTACTTACCCTCCATTGATTAGGCATTTTTTTTGTTTTCAATATTAAATTAAATAATTTTGTAAGCCATTCAATACCTTTTTTCCCTAAACATTTCCATACCTCTATTGGGATATCATCCGGTCCCACGGCCTTTCCATTTTGCATCCCTTTCAAAGCTTGTTCTACTTCTGAAGTTTGAATTCTCCGATGAAAATTAAAATTTCTATACTCATTTGAAATACTTAAATTGCCTAAGTCAAGTTGGTCCCCTAAACTTTCATTAAAAAGTTGATGAAAGTAAATCTTCCACCGCTCTTTTATTTCGCTATCATTTACTAGTACTCTATCGCATTCATCTTTAATACATCTTATTTGACTAAGGTCTCTTGTTTTCCTTTCTCTTGCTTTAGCTATTTTATAAATGTCTCTTTCCCCTTCTTTTGTATCTAAATTTTGATATAATCGTTCAAAAGTTTTATTTTTTACTTCATTCACTGCTTTCTTAGCCTCTTTCTTGGCTATTGTATATTTTTTTAAGTTTTCCTCGTTCTTACAAATATATAATTCCTTATAAGCTATTCGTTTTTCTTTCACTTTCTCTTGTACTTTCTCATTCCACCACCAAGATTCCTTCCTTGGTGGTGCATGCCCCTTTGACTCACCGAGTACATCCTTAGCTACTATTTTCAACTTTGATACCATCTTATCCCATGTCGTATTAGAGTCGCTATATATTTCATCTAATGCTTGTATTCCTACCTTCTCCTTCAATATGTTTTGCTTCCCATCCTTTAACTTCCACCACTTAATTCTAGGAGTCGTGTATATTTTTCCTCTATTGATATTATAACTAAGGCGTATATCTAACACTACTAATCTATGTTGGGTAGTTAAGCTTTCTCCAGGGATAACCTTACAATCTTTACAAATCTTCCTATCTCTCTTCCTAACCATAAAATAATCAATTTGTGATTTATTATTCCCACTTTTGAATGTGATCAAGTGTTCTTCTTTTTTCTTAAAAAATGTATTAGCTAGTATAAGGTCATATGCTATCGCAAAATCCAATATAGTTTTTCCTTCTTCATTTCTTGTTCCAAACCCATAACCCCCATGTACTCTCTCATATTCTTCATTTTTCGCTCCGACATGTCCATTTAGATCGCCTCCTATTAAAATCATTTCATTTGGCGGAATGTTTTGTAATACCTCATCTAAATCGCTCCAAAATCTTGATTTAGTTTCTTCATCTAATCCTACTTGAGGTGCATATATGCTAATTACGTTCACAACTTCTTTCGCCACTACTATCTTGAGAGCTATAATTCTATCCCCCTTTCTAACTACACCAACAACTTCATCTTTTAAAGAACTATCTACAAAAATACCCACTCCATTTCTTGTTTTACTCTTTCCTGTATACCATAACTTAAAACCCGAGTTCTCTATCATTTTTGCCTTCTCACCTACCCATTTTGTCTCTTGCACACACAAAATACTAATTTTTCTCCTAATCATTGTATCTACTACCTCCATTGTTTTACCAGTGAGAGTTCCTATATTCCATGTTCCAAATCTGAGACTATTACTTTTCTTATAATGTTTATTCTTAGTCCACCTATGGTGTGAGAACTCTTGCCTATTTAACACTACACCCAAGTTCTCATGGAGATGTAGCGGTCCTTGCCGAGACGTTACAGTCGGACCCTGCAACGCGAACCCTTGCATATTTAGCACTACACCCGGGTTCTGGAGATGTAGCGGTCCTTGCCGAGACGTTACAGTCGGACCCTGCAACGCGTTCCTTCCGGGGAACATCCTAGCATTAGCATAATACTTTAATGGATCCATTCATTGAGTATTTGCCATAGTTTTTTTACGCTGGCTGGCAACCTAACGCAACCCTCCTCCTTTATCCGGGCTTGGGACCGGCCATGACTAGGTCGTCACAGGCGGAGTTCCACTTGTGAAACAAATCTAAGATAAAAATCCAAGTGAAAACTCTCTGGCACCAACAATCTTATTAGTTATGACAATCGTAGGGCATGTTGATGTGTGTGGTTTTAATGTGATAAACCACTGGATTTGGGAAGTGCATTCAAATATGTTGATTAAACATTATTGCATCTTCTTCACTAAAATCATCTAAGAATCCACTAAAAACCATAACTATCTGGCAAATAATGATTTGTACAACCTACATCACAAGTAGTCATACTCATACAATCATACAAATTTAATATAAAGAAAACAAAATATTCAATGCATCGACATCTAACCCAATAACTATAACAACATGGAAATAGAAGCATATAACCAACCAGAAAGCGTCATTGACAGCCATGAAGATTGTGCTGAATTTTGGCGCCTGTCTTGGCTAGCAAACCACCATGAGTACGATTTGCCCGTTTGCACCATCATTTTAACCTACTTACCTACATCAAACATAATAACAATAAAATTAAAATTAAAAGTGAGTGATTTGACGAATAACACGCCCGTAAACCCTACTTGAACTCTTCATTTACTTTGTTGATGTTGGCATATAAGCCAAAGTTAACACGATCAAGATGATACCGAGTCCACAATTGCTCAAAAAGTAACTTTTAACAAGAGGGAACAAAAAAAGAGGGGAAGGGAAAACAACTCGAAGCACGAAGAACAGGTGGGTAAAATTGAGGGAAAGAAGAGAGGTAACTGGAGATGGAGTTTAGCATGCATCAGTCCGTATGAGAAACTTCAAATAAAGCAAAACTCTGTAAGTCTCTCTCCTTATATTACTCCTAACTTACCCTGTTCAATCCATTCTTCAACAAGATGAATCAGGGATCGATCGAAAGCTAGAAAGAAGGCAAAACGGGAAATGAAATGGAAAGAGGAGAAGAGGGAAGAGCGGACCTTGGAGCTTCTCTTCTTCTTCGTCTGCCCTGGAGAAAGGGGCGCTTTCCTAGCCGTGGTTTAAAACGAGGCGCTCCACCCAAGAACCCTTTTTTTGTCGCTGTTCGAACATGTCATTTCTTATTCGAGGTTTTGAATTTTTGCCCTTTATATTTGAAAAATATCTCGTTTTGGAACTTTAGATAAAGATAAATACCACTGACTATGAAGAATTTTACAATTGATGCCACTCTGGGCTAATACTACACAACCTTACATGTTGGCTCGTATTTTTATTGTTTTTGTTAACCCATGCATCCGCGATTCGATCCCCAGCTACGGCGCATTTTGCAGGAATTTTTCCTCCAAATGGGGCGCGAATCCTGGGCCGCTGGGCTTCTAGACTGACCACCGCGAGCGCTTCCCAATTTACCCTGGTGATCGGTGGGAAACTTTCGTGGGGCCGGGCCGATCACCCCAGGTTCAATTTGTCTGCTGCCTGGTTCATCATTTTTTTTCGTATTTTTATTGTTTCTCGTCTTGCCCCCGGGGCTATGGTGCATCGGTAAGGCCACTAGTTGTTAATCCACGCATCCGCGGTTCGATCCCCAGCTACGGCGCATTTTACAGGATTTTTTCCTCCAAAATGGGGTGCGAACCCTGGGCCGCTGGGCTTCTAGACTGGCCACCGCGAGCGCTTCCCGATTTACCCTGGTGACCGATGGAAAACTTTCGTGGGGCCGGGCCGGTCATCCCATGTTCAATTTGTCTGCTGCCTGATTCATCATTTTTTTTCGAATTTATTCTCGGCTCATACTAATTTCACGATAATGTTTTTATGGTTCAGAAAATGAGGAACTAATCATTTATTGATGATGAAATAGATAATGTTTATCAATTTAGTGGTAAGTTTTCGTTCAAGATTCAAAAAATTTATGATGGAGTTTTCCAGGAAGAAAAGGGTAGAGAGAGTAATAACGTACAACTATAAGGGTAATTGTCGGGTCTAGCTTACCTTCAAAAGCGGCGAGGGACCGATTGCGTTGTGCCGATTCGCGACCGCTAGCTATTGTGCACCTTGCAACGGCTAGTTATTGTCCAACTTTCGTATACTGTCTGCCAAAGAAAAAATTTAATTAGAGTCAAACATGATTACGTTAATTTCATGTCTCTCATAATATATTTCTAAGTAGTAAAAGATTATAATTGATCTCGACCATTTCACACGATCAATCTCATGGATGGTTATTTATAGAAAGTAAATTACAAATTACTTTTTACCTTTTGAACAGTTGCATGACAATGATAGAAACTTGCCAAGTATTTCACTACTCCAAATCTTTTGATAATAACGCTCCATACAATGATCATCTGTCTATCTGACCTCAAAATCTATCTCTAAAAAAGAATTAACTAGGTTAGATACCTCGTAATCCATCTCTAAATTATGAGAGAAATTATAAGATTAATTTATAATCGACTGTTATGTGATTAAGAGTAGAAAGTATTTTTTACTGAGAGTATATGCTCGTCGGTAATTTATCACTTTGGTGTTAAATTTGTGTTTGGTGTTAAATTTGTTCCTAAGTCACGATGTGGTGGTAAGTGACATGATAAAATATCTTAACAATATGGGTTTAATTTTTTCATAGGATGTATTAGATGTACGTAGTGTTAGAATTAGAGTCATCTATACTTTTCAAATTTATCTGGTAAAAAACAAAATGAGGTCGATTCATCTGCCTCTAGGATTAATTAGCCGTAGTAGATTTGATATTCAATTTGGTAAGATTTTATTTAGCTTCATTCAATTCAAGTAAGGTTAATTAAATAAATAAATTTTTACAATTTATTAAATTAAATGAATAAACTTTTATTTATCCTGGATAAAGATGGAATATTATTTAGGACTAATATTCATAAATAATATATCTCCATTAATAAAACTCATCGACATAATAAATAAATAAAATATAAATTTATTTTATTTATTTAACTTCAAATAAGTTTAGAAATATATAAATTTTAAATAATCAAAGAAATTTAAATGAATAAAGCTTAAACTTAAATCAAATTCAAACCGAAATTGCATCTAGCTCAAATTTATAAAAAAATAGAAATATAAAAGTTTTAAATAATCAAAGAAATTTAAATGAGTAAAATTCAAACAAAACTCAAATTAAAATTATACTAATTCGGTAGGCAGCCTCCGAAAGTATGGTATAACGGTAGGACGAATAGTTATTACCTCAGACATCCACAGTTTGATCTCCATTTACGATATATTTTGTAGGATTTTTTCCTCCAAATGATGCACGAGTTCTGGGATGCTGGGCTTCTAGACTGCCTATCGCGAGTGCTTCGCGATTTACCCTGATGACTGGTGGGAAACTTCCGTGGGCCGGACTAATCACCCCAGATTTGTCTAGACAATATTTTTATTTTATATACTAATCCGGTGGGCAAGCGAGGACAGTGACCGATTGACGATGAAATTTGAAATTTGATTGAAAACTGACCGCTAACCCACCGAACGGACGCTCGGGGGAGCCGGCGGACCACTTGCGAAAAGTGACGAATGCCCGCGAATTGCAAGAAAAAAGGCCTGTCAGAGGCTGGCCATGGGTCCCCGCCGCATGTACTCCGACAATTAAGTCAACACTCTGACGAAGAAAAATGAGAGTGAAAACAGTAAAAAAATTGTAGAACATACTTACCTATGAAGAAATGAGGACTCTTATATAGACGCGGGCAGCTGACCAAAACTTGCCAAGACATCTTATCAGGCTTACATGCTTAGATTTGGGGACAGGATTTGCTGGCGAAAAAGAGACGAGATTGTCACTCTACTGACTATTTGTCATATCCAGTTGTGCAATCACCCCCCCCTCTCTTAATTGCGTAACTCATATTGGTCTGCGTGCGTCGACTTGCTGTCCCATCAGAGTACTTTACGAATCTGAGGAATCTATTCTTATGCCTTTATGCTTTGTGACCGTTAAACTGTATCCTCTAAACGAAATTCTCGAAGGCTCACTGTCTACCCATTGGCATCCTTTTTGGTTCACTAACAGGCTGATCGGTAAAATAGATCCTTCGAGAGGAGAGAGTGAGGAGCCTCAAGGGGTCATTGCCTTTAGGACGTGTATGCTCGACCGGCTAAATGAAGGTGCAGCCGACCAGACGATCAAATGACTCGAGACCATCTAATTAGTTCTATCGGCTGAACGATTACCCTATCACTTTTCCGACTATCCGACTCACAGAGCTAAATTTGTCACATGGTCGACTGGCTGACCACTTGTGGGCCATCTGGCCAACCGTCACACTATCATAGTCGGGTGCACTCTGTGGCACTTCGCTCGATCCTTCGAAGCTTAGTAAGCCCCATAAAAGAGACCGACAAATAGGAAGTTAAACATCCAACCGATCATATACCCAAACTCAAACTTATAAAAAAAAACTTATGTTTGACTTATTAAGTTAATTGGGGCATTTTGAAAATTAAACTCGTGACCCCTCCTTCCCAAAGCGAGAATCATACCACTAGAAAATGCCCAATATTTTAATTTTAAGAAATTGTATATTTTCTAAATTTTATAGTGTAAGATTCGTAGAAAGCCGATAGAAATGTAAATTATGAATGGTAAAATGAAAATATTCCCGAATCCAAAATATTTGAAACGTTAGGGGCAAAACATAAATTTGGAAAAAATAGCACTATAACCCTAACTCGATCCAGTTCGCTTCCGCTTCCATCCACGCGATCAGAGCTTTTCCTCTCCTTCGGGATGGCGGCTATGCGGAACGCTGTCCTCAGATACCTGCGGGTGAAAGTGGGTTATCCTTTTCCGGCACCGGCGGGGACCATCTCCTTCGCGGATATCATTCGCCGCTACTTCTCTCAAGACGCCACGGCCTCATTCCTTGATAAGTCAGAGGTTCTCGATCGAGTTATAACTGTCGTCAAGAGCTTCCAAAAGGTCGATCCCTCCAAGGTACGCTACCTAATCACCATGCTAGCAATGCTCGATGAATCCTTAACTTTTTTCGTTTAGGGTTTTAGCTTTTTTGGGTATTAGATTCGGGTTATATAATTTTGTGATTTTTTTTAATGGTGGTGTAATCTTATGCGTCATCTGATGAGATTAGTTGAATCCGATGATGGCACTGCTAATTTTCTTGTTTTGGTCGGTATACTACATGAGATGGCAGACATTGGTGTGCCATTAATGGAACTGGGATTTGTGAATAAGTTCTGAGCTTTGATGAATTTTCCGCAATATATTCTATTGTTTTATTTTGTTTTGGAACGACCATTGTTTTTAATCATTTACTCGTTAATACTTTGAAAAAAAAACTGACATTAACATTAATGGCGTTGGAGCAACGTGAAGTCTCAAATCCCCAACTTCCAATTATAGCACTTACTGATAAATACTTAAAAGTTCCATGGCTTTTATGATTCTAATAAATTGTCAAAATTTTCCTTAGTCAACTTGGAGAGGACAGTCAAAGATGGAAAAAGGAAGTTACTTACAGTTTATTAGCATTCATGGTGGGATACGACAACGAATCTCTTTCTTGTCTGAATATCCTACATTTTAAACTGGATTTTTTCACAAGACTTCCTGCCAAAACAATGCGTTTTTGAGTATGAAACAAAGTTATATCATGTCTACTTTGATGGTAAATGAGAGTTAGTAATGTGATAAGGTCAATTCTTGAAGATGAGGGTGTAATTTAAAGATGGTGGTAGTGCCAGAAAGTGAAAAAATGATTATTTTAAGAAGATATTTTAAAGATTTCAATATTTGTATATTTAAGTACATGAATATAAGGTAGAAAATTTGAGCTAGGAAAACTACAAATTTAATCAGGTTTTAAGCATATGATAATTTTATGCCAACCTAACAAATATGGAGGAGAAAACCATATATTGAATTACCAAGCTCTGAAAGGAAATTAAAATATCTATAAAGCTATAAAGTTAAAACCATAGAATATTTGTTGATGTTAAAAAATTAAGATCGAAAGTATATTACTAAACTGTTTATCAAGGATTCACCAAAAAAAAAAAATAAAGGATTTCAAATCAAAATTATGCAAGTTTAGGAATCATATATATGTTTGTAACATTAATTTATCATGATTAAAGAAGCTTTGAAAATGAAGGTATCTACAAGTGTTGATGTAGACATTGTATTGAAGTTTAGAGGAGACTAGAAGGTTAGTGCATAATTTGAGTAACCAAATTAGTCAACAAAATTTTGAAGCTTAATAAGATGTCTAAAGTTTGAACATTATTCTGATTATAGAGTAATAAGTTGATGTGTTATAACATTGAATTTTTTTGAAGAATCGTTGAGAAAAGAGATGAAACATAAAATTATAATTAATTTATGAATTGCTTAGAAGATCAATTATAGAAGACATTTATTTAATAAAATCATTAATGGCTATTGACCGTATTTTGTATTGAAGCAAGTCAGAATTATGCCCAATATTGTGAATTTTAATTGTGCCTATTGATCATGTGTGAAAAATTTGGAAACAATCACATTGGACAATGGACCAGGGGTGATATCCCTGCCCCCACCCTCTAACACACATTGACCAAGCAATCTGGTAGAGGTGCTTGCCCTACTTCTCATTGAAAGCTTGAGCATCGATTACAACAACTAGGCAAATGGCTTGGCATGCTGGTTGCCAGATCAATAGGCGATGTCATGATTGGGACATGATAACATAGATAATGTCTGATTGAGCAGCGCATCAATAGGCGATGTCATGATTAGAACTTTGCCAGATTCATATAGCGTGTAGTAAATCTCAAATAGTTGAGACACACTTGTAGTTAAAATTGGATGCTTAAAATTTTACACCTATTGGATGTTACAAAGGGTTTTGGAGCCTGTGTTTTATATGCAGCGTGTTGAATTGAGCATGTCCACCTACAAATACCACCTTTTCTTGAGCGCCTTCCATTTTCTTGATTTTTTTTTCTGTGGGAATTACCACAAGGCAATAAGTTCAGGTGTATGCAAAGGAAAGATTTAAATTGACTGAATACTGAAGTGAAATGATGTATCTGGTTTGAGAGAATGCTAAGACACAGTATCATTTGAGTGTAGATTATAAGAATTGAATTATTTTCCATAATCTAGCACATCATCAATTTTATGGATAGAGGTTGTCTGAAGAAATCATTAGTCAATATAATAAAAACTAATTGAATTAATTTGGATATTATCACAGAGATATCTTTGCATACAACTTAATAGAGAGATGAAATTCGTGTAGCTGACCCTAGATATTTAAGACAAAAAAAGGCTTGATTATGATGATATTGAATCTCGCACATCCTACTTAGTATTTTCTTTAGGATCATTTTCATTCAATAATAATTTCATAACTGATATAATGTCAGGGTTTCTATTAGTACTTATTGGCTGGTTGATATTCATGGATTTTTTTTTATTGCTTATTCTCAATTGTCAAATGATGGAGGCCCGTGACCTTCAGTACCAATGTAGTGTGTTCCTATGCTGATCTATCTTCTTTTTTGGTCTTGGTAGGTCACTCCAACTGCTCATTTTCAAAAGGATCTAGGGCTTGACAGTTTGGACACTGTTGAGGTTGTGATAGCTTTTGAAGAAGAATTCGGGTTTGAGATTCCTGATAACGAAGCAGATAAGATTGACTCGATTAATGCTGCTGTGGATTTCATTGCTTCACACCCTCAAGCGAAATGAGATTCACTCTTTTAAAATATTTTTTGAGAAAACTTTGTTTTTGATAGATGTCAGTTGCCTCTACTTTGTGGAATGTTAATATGAACTGTTTTTTCCTGTTGTAACTGGCAAGGTGTTTCTCTTCTCTTTATTGTTTCGATGATGGAATACTTTAGTAATTTCATCCACATTGGACGTCTGTGCAATCGTACAAACTAAGCTCAGAGCCTAGTTTGAACTTGTTGCTCGGTCTACTACATTTCAAAATAGTCTCTCTCTCTCTCTAAGAACATTCTCTTATATGCATTTACTAGTGGTAGCTTCTGATTGTTATCTTAGTAACTTTGGTTGTCAAAATTTAACATAATTACCAATCGTTTTCATCTGAGTTTGAGATCGCGTTACTAATGATTTTAACTTGGCTCTCTATATGCGTTGATAACTTGGATATCAACAAAGCGTAGATTGAACTAGTAGGGAATGGGAATTGCCCTCATCATGCCTGGTGGCTCATCAACATCCGCTTGTACGCAATGTAATCTGTCGTAAAGGTGAAATCGTCAATTTAATTGGCCCCTTTAATTTAGGTCGACCTCATTCCTTTTAGAAGGGAATTAATCAGTCTTAATTAAGCAGTACATGAATTAAATCGAATTAACTTTTGTGGTGTTCAAGTTTATTCGATAAGATAAATGAACCAATTTGAGTTTTAAATAAATCAAGTCAGTGAAATGATTGCTCAAGCTTGGTTTGATTTATTTTTTATAAACTTGAGTTTTGTTCGAGCTTAACTTGTGCTTGACTCGTTTAATGTTATGGATCTCTCAATTTTGTTTGATTTTTAATTTATTTGGTTACTGAATTTGATAATATAAACTTATTTATTTATCTGTTAATATTTTTTTTGTTTATTTAATATGTTGATAACAATTTTATTAATAAATATTATTCATAAAAATTATTTATAAACATTATTTATGAATATTATTCACGAATATACTTATAAACATTAGTCACAAAAATGTTCATCAAATATTATTCATGAATATTAACGAACAAAACAATTATGTTCAAATTTATTTGTTTAGTTTGACGAGTTATTTAAACTTATTCCTTTAATTAATTTTATATGTATTGAATGAAGATAAACAAGTTCTTCAAATACCAAATTTATTCATAAATATTAAATTTATTTACAATTTTAATCTTAATCGAACGACTTTCTTAAATAGGAAATATGAGAATTCAAAATAATAAATTTATTTGTTTAGTTTGACAAGTTATTCAAATTTATTTATTTAATTAATTTTATATATATTGAATGAACAAGTTCTTCAAATATCAAAATTTTTTTCATAAATATTTAATTCATTTACGATTTTAATCTTAATCGAACAACTTTCTTAAATAGGAAATATCAGAGTCCAAAAAACTATTTGAATGATATGAGATAACCTCATTCTGTCATCTGTCAAAACTCGGCTTGGCGTTTGTTAATAAATCACCGCACTAAGTTCCAACACCCGATCACGAGCTGCTACAAACAACCCCTGACGATGGCTACCCGGAGACCCCAAATTCGAAAACCAAATGTCAGTCATATCTATCGCTGCCAAGCCAAGCGTAGACGATTTCCAGGTTCACGAGACTGCGATAGGAGCCACGAGCAGAGGCTGTCCTCCGTTGGTAGGCTTTCTCCTCTGCTCGCTTTAATTTGTGTATCCATTCACGTGCACCGGAAGCCGCATCTTTAATTTGATTCCCTTCCCGCTGTACCACACTGCACTGCACATGGACAGGACGGATTAATTCTGTGATGTCCCAAAATTTCTCATCAATTATAAATTTAAAAATATTTACAACGGATGATCCAACATCTCCACTGACACGGGGACATGATGATCTTTGTAGCGTAGTGTGCGAATGATGAAGAATCTTTTCGACAAAGGCAGAGGCATCGAACCGCCTATATATGCTGCTAATATATCGTTTCCCTTTGTCATCGGCACTAACTTAACCCATGGCAACCAAAGTCCGTCCTCTCCTCTGCATCGCCATGCTGCTTTCTCTCTCAATGCCTTACAGAGCTGCTGCAATTCTGCATAAACCATTCATTCTTTGGGTGCAGGACAAGTTGTCTCCAGCCCCGCCGATTGCACAACCTGGGAATCTACTCGCCCCGACTCCACAACCAATCAAATTCCCCATGGTGATTGATAAATATTCATGTATCACACTTCTTCGTAGCGAATCTTATGCACAGATAAGCACTATCATCATCATCGTTGTTGTTGTTGTGTTGCAGTATGGAGCCACTCCAGGAAGCCTCCAGCCTCAAGGTAAGTATTAATAAACATGTATGATCCTCGATCACGATGAATTCATATATGTTGTCAAATGCATGCAGAGTGCTCGGGGGCGTGCTCAGGGCGGTGCTCGGCGACGGCGTACAAGAAGCCGTGCATGTTCTTCTGCCAAAAGTGCTGCGCCAAGTGCCTGTGCGTGCCGCCGGGAACCTACGGCAACAAGCAGTTCTGCCCCTGCTACAACAACTGGAAGACCAAGAGAGGCGGCCCCAAATGCCCCTGAAATTCAACTATTAGGATATATATGCCATATGTATGTACATAGCCCTCTTAATATATATCAATGTAGCCCATCCATCCTTCTTTTGAATTTTCAGTTATTATGTCTCCTTTCTTCCTGTTCTATCTGGTAAACTGCTGTTGGAAATTGTAATCATAGAGCAATTTGGGATCGGAGATGTATAGCTCATGCCACATTTGAATCTATTTTCGTTGTGACTATCAACCAATTCGCATTATGAAACAATTCCTCATAATGAAGCTTGATTAAAACTGGATCCTCATGTTGCCTCAGACACCAACTTAGAGCCTCTAGAGGGCATATTTAATAGTCTATAGCTGCTTTCGGTGAAGAGATAATCTTTTGAAGCTTTAACTGCTTTCACTGTAAGTAAGATATCCGAGAATTGTATTTGTCAATCGAATATTAACTATAAAGATTCTAAATGTATATAGCATTGGTTAAAATACTAGATCAAATTAAGTCATATAACAAAGTGGTAATCTATTTCTATGGCCTAAAAGAATATTATATTCAGCAATTTGTATGATTAAGACTTAAGTGTCCTAGGCAACCGGATCAGAGTCGCCTCTTCGGCGCCACATTTGCAATGCGTGATTATTGTTAAAGGATGACTTTGCTCCAAGTAAGGATGGTTGATGGAATTGGCTGAAGTTTTAGCATCTTTTTTCTGCAGTTCTAGACTGTGTGTGTGTGTGTGTGTGTGTGTGTTCTCTACCAAAACTGCTTATTTCTTTCTGAAGCTTGCTCCTACCAGAAATTTGTTATCTAATTCCTGCTCTTGGAAGTTAATTTGGACTTGCTCAGGGCTTCTTTCTGATCAGTCTGTTTGTTGCAAATCGTCCCTCGGTTCCTGAAACTTGCCTTCATGCCGTCCGGGATTGCTGAAACAAAAACTGATTTTGATCTGGATTACTGGTGTTAGATTGCCATCCTTGTTTATTAAGGAAGATAATGTTTTTGTTGAATTTTATTACGTTATTATGATGTATTAATAACATCGCTTGAGTTAAATACTTGTTATGATTTAAGGTCAGAATAAGACCAAAAATAGGGCCACAAGAGCACTTAATTGTCATCATTTATCAGTTGAGATCGTTTAAGTACTTTTAAACTAGAATAATGAATAAAAAAAGAGATATCTCGAGTGTTAATAATTAAGTCTACTGATCCTTCTATGATCGAACAACATAACACAGTTTTATGTGAACTATTCCTGCATGCTGCATAAAAGGCAACAACTTTCTTCCTCTTCTGATGAATGACAAAGAGAAGAGTCAAAAGCCAGAAAGCAAGAGGCTTATACATACATCAATCTAAAAACATGTTTGATGGACAAAAAGATGTTTCTAATTTTAAACTGAGAACATACTGATTTTTAGAAAGTATTAAAAGATCTAGAATTTCTCTTTAAGTGAGAAGAGTACTGGATCATCAATTATTAATAAGCATTGAAGGGAGTGTTGAGAATTAAGTACAAACTTTTATTAACGAGGAGTGTGATATATAAATACAAAAACACTTAAATATTAGAAAACATATTCTTTTATTTGGGAAATAACGAGGAGTGTGATAAGGTTTAGGAAATAAATATTCTCTTAAAGAGAATATTGCAATACTAACAAACAAATAAACGATAAAGCTAAGGAAACAAATATTCTCTAATAAGAATATTGTAATACTAAAAAACAAATAAACTAGAAAACTAAGGAACCAAATAAAGAGAATAAGGGGCGTTTGGTTTGCATTTTCCAGTCTGTTTTTCATTTTCATTTTCTGTAGAAAATACGGTTTCCTGAAAAACATGTTTGGTTTGTATTTTCCAACTTTGTTTTCCAGAAAAAAATATAACGTTTTTTGGAAAACTGAAGAATGAAAAAAAAATCATTTTCCAGAAAACTAGAAAATGCGGTTTTCTGGAAAATGAAAATGGAAAATGAAAAATGGAACAAACCAAACGCCCCCTAATATTCCCTAATATGCCCTCTCAAGATGATGTCCCAGAGATAACACCAATCTTGTTGCAAATGGCTAACAGTCGAGGTTGAGAAAGTGACTTAGTAAGTGTATTGGTCAACTGATCGGCAGTAGAAATATGAATAACCCACAATTCAGATAACTGTATCAGATCATGAACAAAATAATAGTCAACCAGACACTTCATTCAAGAGCGAAAAATAAGATTAGCCAAAAGATAAGTAGCACCTAAATTATCAATGAAGAGCGCAATGAGTATGATAACCGGAAGAAGCAGTTCCGTCAAAAGTGACTTAATCCATTGAAGCTCCGAAGTCGCAGAGGCTATCACACGATATGCAGCCACAGTCGAAGAGCGTGCAACTGCGCGCTGCTTAGTAGATTTTTAGGAAACTGGATTAGCACCCAGAAAAATAACAAATGCATTTGTAGAACACCAATCATCCGGATCTCCTGCCCAGTCCGCATCAGAAAAATGATGAAGAGTGAAAGGTGCATCTGCAAGTAAACGAATGCCAAGATCCCTATTACCATTGAGATACTGAAGTAGATGTTTCACAGCGTCCCAGTGCGTCTCTGAAGGGGCATGCATAAACTATGAAAGCTTGTTGACCACAAAGAAAATATCAGGAAAGGTCATACGGAGATGTTGTTGTTACGCCCTCAGAGGCTCATACTAGCTTGAAAATGGGACGACATCTCTCCTGTACAGCGGACAAGTTGCGATAAATATACAACACATCTCCACATAAAAGATGGCTCAGCCATCATAACTGGAAATATAAAGACACAACCACGCAGATTATATCAATATGAATGATAAAGATAAAATTATTGGATCGAGTTGGACCGGCTAGAGGGGGTGAATAGACGGTAAAAAAAATATGAATGTGGAGGCACTCGTCTTTAAAAAAGAAATTTGGTCGCAACTGAGAACGTTACTTCCAAGGCAATGGACGCTCAATAAAAATCTCCTTGTGGCGGAGAAGTCTTACAAAAATAACACGCTAGACTTTTAGAGAGTTTACAAGAATGAATTAATTGAATGATTGAAAAGGTTGAAATACTAAGCCTATTTATAGCCTAAGAGAATAAATCTGGATTGTTGATTGTTGAGGAATTTTCTCTTGGTCGTTGATCCATGGATGTAATCTGGATGGTTGAGCTTAGATGAGATTAAATTGCATCCATTGGATCTGATTCAAGGATAAAGTTTTATCCTTTTAGACTTTATCATCTGCTTTAGACTTCGATGTTATCATCTTCAAGTAGAATCATCGGCAACCTCTCAGTATCATTAACTGCTATCCCAAATGGTAACCATGGTAACATATGTTAGGTGAGGTCTTGGGTGGATGGTTGATCTTGGATGGGATTAAACTTTTCTTTTTTCGAGCGCCTTGTTTGACATGGTCAAACTGACCAGTCTTTTGATTCTTCGTCTTCTGGGTGATTTCCGGCCAACCAGAGTTAGGCTCACTCGAATCCGACTCCGGCCTTTCGCCCCTCGAGCGTCCTTCCTCCCGGCTTCTCGTCCCTTGGACACCGCGCACGTCCTTCTCGCTCCACCGGCGTACTCTTCCGCAGCTTCCGCGTCCCTCGGATTGTACCGAGCCCATCGGCTCACTTTCCCACACAATCCTTCTCGTCCGCTACGTCTTACGCTCGACTTCCTCCGTATCTAAGTTCCTGCACACTTAGCAGAGGGATTAAACATACCAGGACCTAACTTAAATCGATTTATCACATCAAAATCAACTAGGGGTACTTACAAAAATAACTTAAACATCCTAAACTGTTAATGTATTTTAACAGGAATAAAACTAACGAAAAGTCCGAATATAAAAGAGACTCCAATATAAGTCTAAAACGAGCATAACAACTCAATAAGAGATAAACGAAAATCTTCCAAGACGATACCAAATGAAGAAATAAATACTAGACTAGGAGATAAAAAACGGAAAGAAAATAGAAACTAAACCAATCTCCAAACCGACTCAATACTGTGGGGCTGACAACTGGATCCTCTCCTGGCTCTAGGTAGTGCATCTATCTGCTACCTGAAACAAAAATAGGTGGTAGGGATAGTGAGTCCAGGTCTAATCTGTGGGTATATGAGTAGACAAATGCATGACATCAAAAAGATATAACAAGCAATTGATACAATAGTGTACAATCTAGGAAATAGAAGACATCTAAGCATATATAAAACAATATGAAATATACGAGATAAAATAATATCAAACATACATGCATGTCAACCAAATGCAGCAATCATAGCTCATATAAATGCAACAACCACAAGAAAATGCATAAATGCAATAGATGCATATGATGCAATGACATGTGTCACCACTGATGCCAGTTAATTAAGCCGCCAACACATCACATTTGTGTGACCGAGTGGATAGGGTTGTGACAACTGTACGCACTCCAACGAATACCACTGATATATGTGGTTGAGTGGACAAGATACTAGGAAGCCAACTACTCGGCCAAAATACCTAAGGAAGACAAAGACTCTCGCAAAATACCTAACGACGAATGACCTAAACGACTATGCTATAAGAACACAGATGATGAGATAGATGTAGAAAGGGTAGAAGCAAACGATAGTTTTAACGCAGATTTTGACCGGTAATAGACACGATCTCTATGGACCCTGCTGACCAATACTACCCTCGTATGACAATCCAACATCTGAAAATATGAATCAAAGAAAAGAAATATATAATGGGATTAGTAGCACAGAGTGCTGTGGCAGAAATCAAATTTTTTGACATACAGGGCACATATAAAATATTAGAGAAAACTAAAGGGAAATATAGAATTGAGAAAGAGAAAAAACTACTGTGGGTAATAGGTAGTCCAAAACCATCACCAATAATGATGCTATCGTTCCCAGAGTACGATTCATGCAATGAAAAAGTAGCGAGGTTAGTAGTGACATGATGCGAGGCGTCAGAGGCAACCACCCATTCCTAAGGATCAAACCGAGAGGTAGAATGAATGGTAGTGTGAGCAAACAGTGCACTGTATGGAAGACGCGGAGCACACGACGGAGCCGGTGGAAGCAAGGCTAGCATTGAGGTAGACATATAACCGCACTGACGAGCAGAGTGACCTGTGACACCACAGATCTGACAACTCCCAAGGTAGCGATTGGGATCAGACGTAGCCAACTACATAGGCGGGTGTACAGGCAGCACTGGGGCAGAAGGGCGGCTGATAAGACATCGTCGAAATCTACCATGTCTGCGACTGTGAAAAGTTTGAATTAAAAGTATGTTGGCGACCACCACGAGAATTTGAATTTCGAGTACGTGAATTCCCTGTGGGAGCCATAAGAGCTGTCACTGGCATCGAAGATTGAGATGATGTTGAAATTTTTAATTGGGCCTCACAGCTGAGGAGTTGCTCGAAGAGCTCATCAAAGGTGTCAGGAATATCATGAATTTGCAAAGCATGTGAGATATTGTAGTAGTCTTAGCTAAGATCATTCAGGACGCAAATAGAGAGCTTATCAAAATCAACTTTCACATTCATAAGCGCAAGAGGATCAATATTTTTTTTTTGATGCCCTCCATATAATCAGTGATAGATATATTTCCCTGGTGAGAGTTGGCAAGGTTTTGACGATGAGTCATAACCCTACTATGTGAGGGAGCAACGTAGGTTCTCACCAACGTCTGTCATGTGTCTTTCGACGAAGTAGATACAACAATAAACTACACAAGAGTATATGACATCGATCCAATAATAACATTGAGGAGAAGTTAATCCTGACGAAGCTAGAGAATATGATCAGGATTTGTCTAAGGGAGTGTGGTGTCTATAGGCGTTATCTGCGCCGGGGAGCAGGGACGTGAGCCATTAACAAATCCTAATAAGTCATACCCGAATATAAGAGATGTGAACTGCAAGCGCCAAGTAGAATAATTAGAGATGGTGAGTTTCAACGGTGCTTGAGCATTAACATTGGGAATCACAAGACAAGAAGATGAATCAGGAGATTTCGTAGGAGGAGGTCGGCTAGTGATGTCATCAACGGCGACTATTGTGGGCGACGACTAAGGTTTGTAGAGAGAAGAAAGAAGGAAAAAGATTACTATTAAGCTTATAACTCCGATACCATATTGAGAATTGAATATAAACTTTTATTAATGAGGTGTGTGATATATAAATATAAAGACGCCAAAATATTAGAAAATAAATAAACGACGAAGCTAAGGAAATAAATATTCTCTAATAAAGAGAATATTACAATACTAAGTAACAAATAAATGACAAAGTTAAGGAAATAAATATTCTCTAATAAAGAGAAAATTATAATACTAAAAAATAAATATTCTCCCTAATAGGAAGTGTATTTGTAAATATAATTTTATATCTAAAGTAGTTCCTATCTGATCCTGTCGCAGAGTGAGATGGACTCCCAAGTGCGAAGCAGATCCGAGTACTACTGATGCTGGCTCCGACCTGCCTGCAAGGAAGTGACCGTTAGCATCCTGCCGGAAAAAGTCTCCGGCAAGACCCTCCGACGGTCATGTCAGTCTCCACGAGAAGAGCAAGAAAGCAATAAAATAGTAGACCAAAAACTCGTGCGCGCGTACCTACGAAGTGGAATGCGGAGGGGCTTATATAGCCGAGGGAGCTGACAGCTTCTGCCCGCGTCTGCCACTTTTTGTCTTATGCGGGAGTAGGTTAAAGTGTTGCATGCGAGGGAAGGGTAAGGGGCGGTATCAGCTTGCTGACGGGCGCCGTCAGGTGCCACTGGTCTGACACAAGCATAGGTTGCCATGGTACGGAGTGCGAGGGTATGGTTGGAAGGTACTGTGTCAGCGGTATACTCGCGATTCGGGCATGAACGGTGTCAGGCTTGCGCCAACTTCCGTACCACTTCTGTTAGTGTTGTGTCAGAGAGTAGGTGTTCATGAGAGTTACGACAAATCTCGAAGGGGAGCGTCGATCGGTGGCGCCGAGTGAACCCTGGCCATGCGGCCACTACTTCCAGGATTGAGTCGGTGTGCTTTCCGAGTCATGGAGCGCTCGAATTTGACTAACCCGACTCAGCTTAGGGAAGGTGGTTAGGGGCTCGGGAGTTCTCCGGCTCGACAATCAATACCCCTTAACATCGTGTTCGTATCGGTCAGGGTCGGACTGTCACGCACCCAGAGGCACATGCTTACTCGAAAATCGAACAACATCTCCCCTGTACGGCGAACAAGTTAGGGCAAATATACATACACTCCAATCATAAAAGATGGCTCAGCCATCATAACAGAAATAAAAACATCACCACGCAGTTTTATATCAACATAAAAGATAATGGGTGGCTCAGCCACCTTAAATATAAAAAAATCACAACCAACGAGAACTCAAATGTCTTTGTAATAATAATAATAACAAAACCAGTCCGATAACTGATAAACAAATAAAATGCGAAAACTGAACTCAATACCGAAATAAAACAACTAAACCAAATTGCGGAAAATAACTCAACTCCGGGGACTGACAACTGGATCCTCTCCTGGCTCCAAGAAATACGACTACCTGCTATCTGAAACAAAAAGAGAAAGCAAGGGTGATGAGTCCAGGTGAACTCTGCGGGTATATGAGTAGACAATAAGCATGACATAACAAACAGTAAAATAAGTAGAGAACCAACAGGTTATAGTCCATACGGAATATAGAATCACCTAAACATGCATAACATATATAGAACAACATGTTATAAAACCGAATAACAACTAAACTGGTGTAAAACAACGCAACAACAATAAAACCAAGATATACATGTATGTCAATCATGTGCAACGACCATAGCTCATATAAATGCAACAATCACAAGAAAATGCATAAACGAAATACGTATGCACATGATGCAATCACATGTGTCACCCTTGACGCCAGTCAAGCCGCCAACACATCCCATCTGTGTGACCGAGTGGGTAGGGCTGTGACAACTGTACGCACTCCAACAAATACCACAAAATGATGTGGTTGAGTGGACAGGATGCTAAAGAGCCAACACTCCAAACCCCGATACATAGGGGGAGCTATCAACAACTACAGTATCCCTCGAAAAACAACGGTGAGGGTGTCACTGCTTGCCTACAATTGCAACATGTGTGACATAACAGGACAGTTGCTCACACTCTAACAACTACCACGACAACAAGTGGTTGAGTGAATCGAGCAACTAAATGACTAACGACGGCTTAACCATATAGAAGCCCAACAGTCGTTAGTATGCAACGTGCAGATATGGTGCATGCTACAAGATGCATGAACAACCGGAGAAACTACGATGCAACAAAATCCAACAAGTAACAACGATGCATCAATACAACCAACCAGAAATCGAAAACCAACGATTATGCACCTACACTACTAGTAGGGTATTTCTAATGCCAAATAAACCTAATTGTGTTTAATGGACTTCTAAGTACTCGCGTACAAGCGGCACTTTGCAGAACAGAAAACCAACAGAGGACTGTATAGATACGAATTTGGAATACTCGAAGATCAACGAAGAAAAAGTATCAACGGCGATGTTAAAATAACAAAACAACAGGGAATAAGGTCAAGCAACCTACTAGACATAAAATAGTCATGGCTTAAGATAAAAGAAACTACTCGAGTACAAAGGAGAAGTACCCACCTTTTATGTAGAACGTATACAAAATAACCTCTTCACGATCAACCGTGCAAGTCCAACTCAAGATCTTATGTCAAAGACTAAAGTTTAGCTATTTCTAAAATTAAATAAATTAACCAAATAAACTACGAAACCTGATTAGGATATATCCTAATTACAACATGTTTTAAATTGAATCATCTTATACATGGCATATAACTTATACGACATATAAAAACAAAATTCAAGATTATCTAGCTTATTATCTTCACAACAAATTAAGCAGAAACTACTACTTACAAAAAAATACCACCTTATCTCTATACTTAGCAAAGATCAAACCCATATTTATAGGTCACAGTAAACCCATTATCAAAATCCAAGGAATTAACCTACACCCCTCAATCCGCTTCTACATCAACTCCTCCTAGCTCACGGAAAGGAGAGAATCTATTTACAAACTATCCTAAGACAAAATCCAAATACAGTTTACATATCGATTAAAATATAACCCTATTGTTTTGAACCAAAATCATCACCAACCTAATAACCCCAATCCAAACCAAACTCACAGCAGGACAATATTGTTCCTCAACTACTCCACCGCCAATGTAATCAAAACAAAACTCATGGCATTAAAACATCAACCCATACCTAAACAATCACAGAAAACCCTTATCTGATGGGTGGTCGGCGAAATCAACAGGGGCGGCGAAGTCAAACGGTGGCTGCGATTTTCCGGTGGTGGCCAAGGGCGCAAATTCATCTCCGCGTGCTCGCGCGAGAACAACGGCGCTGAAGGGAGACGGCTGCAATCTAGGGTTTCCGCGTGAGTGTGAGGCGGCGCCTCCTTCGTGTGCGCTGCAGCAACCAAAGAAGAAGAAGAACAGGGAGGAAGAAATGGAAGAAGAAATGAGAGGAAGAGGAAGGCGCGTCGCTGCGAGGGAACTGCTCGCACGGTTTCGTCCCTCTCTCGCACGGTTTCGGCGTCGAGACGCTGCGGCGGAGGAAGAAAGGAATTTGGGAGGAAAAGTAGGGTTTATATGTTTAGGCAAGTTTTCAAAAAGACCCCCCCTAAGTTTAGGTTATAAAACTTTTACCCTTTATTTTCGATTTTAATGTCTTTTTGCCTTCTAAGTTTTTGATATTTAACACGGACACTCGACATTCCTGAGTGGAACGGGTCAGACTATATTCGACCGGCTGCTCGCTCGATTGACTCGGCTCGCCTGGACCCCGAGGACCCCCGGTCCCAACCCAATCCTGACATGGCGCCAAACTAATTGGCCGAGCTACACTTGAGCTAGGCCGAGATCACTATCGATAGATTATAAGACACACATGCCTTATTTAATAACTCTAAATCATTTATGAATTGCCAAAACAAGTTCGATTCTAGTCACAAAATCTAAGTTTGCCAAGAATTCAATCACCTCATTTGGTTGATACAGAAGTAAACTTGAACCATAATAAGGATCTATTAAAAAATGAGAGTTGATGGGCGACTTGAATTTAATGTGGACAAATTTTATATTTGAATATTTCAATATATCTAATTGATATATAAAGTCTAGTAACGTCTTATTTTATCTCACATGTTAATTAATATGATATTCATCTATCTAGTTTTTTCGGATCTCATACAAAATAACTAGAAAATTGAAGGAATTTAGACATTAAAAATTGAAATATTTCACTAGATTAATATTGTATTATAGAGACAATAGAAATTGAAATGTTCTTACTAGTTTGACGACTTTTTTTTTTTTAAGAAAGAGGATATCAATATATTTTCTTTCTTTGCAACATATTGATATTTCATTTTTAGAATAGTTGAAGTTATATTTCTAAATAAGTAAAAAAATCATAATAAATAAACAAGTGATAATCAATCAATTTGCCTCAACTATAAAGATAAAAGGAAAGAAAAATGAAAGTTTTATCTTTTCCCGATGGTCTCGACTAGCTTCTATGATAAAAAAAAAAGTGTTTGGGATGCCATCAAAGTCCTATGTTCTTAAAATAAGAGAAAGATCATGGGTTTAAAAGGATGAAAGATATTTTCATTAGCATGAGGTCTTTTGGGAAGAATCCAAAAACAAAGTCATAAGGGTGTAGGTTCAAAGTGGATAATATCATGTCATTATGGAGATATATAAAATTTTTAGAGTCTCAACAAATCATATCAGAGTTATGGTCCAAACCGAAGTGTCATGTAGGGAGGGGTCCTTGAACGAAGTTGAGGGGAGGCTCGGAGTAGCCCGAAGCAAGTCAAGAATGGTCGGATGTGAATACTCGTAAGGAGACCCGGAGCAGGTTGAATGCTTGTCGGGAAATCCGGAGTATATCAAAAGGTGACCGGAGAGGTGACCGAATGTTCTCGGAGAGACCTGAAGTAGGTCAAAGAGTGATCAAATGTTTGCAGAGAGGTACGAAATAGGTCAAGAGTGATCAAATACTTGCGGAGAGGCCCAGACCATGAGGGTAATTGTATCCTTCGTTTGGGAAGAGGATTGTTAGAGATACAATCCAAGTCTCACATTGATAAGATATAGAAAAGTGTTAGAGTTTGGTGACCCGAATTCAGTTTGATCCGACCCAAAAAGATCACGGTGCGACATATATGGTGAAAACTAAATTATGAAACGGATCGTTCCCTATTTAAAGGGCTTATTTTTTTTAGGGTTTTGTATTATTATTAAGACTTTGAGCTGCCGATTTTGTATTCCACCGTTCATAGTGATTTTTCCTCCTCTGCCCGTGGGTTTTTCCAGTCAAGGGTTTTTCACGTAAATCTTGTGTGTTCTCTATTGTTCTTATTGTCGTTTTTCGTCGTACTCTCGTAA
The DNA here is from genome assembly GCA_024364735.1 of Boesenbergia rotunda. Lineage (NCBI taxonomy): Eukaryota > Viridiplantae > Streptophyta > Magnoliopsida > Zingiberales > Zingiberaceae > Boesenbergia > Boesenbergia rotunda. The sequence continues at coordinate 296,916 of JAGFNQ010001395.1, forward strand.
CAAAGAGATTATCTTTTGGGAAGAGCCCAAGAATAAAACTATGAGAGTTTAGATCCAAAATAGATAATATTATGTCATTGTGGACATATGCATATCCTTAGGATCCTGACAAAAGGACAAAATAATGTCTCTTTTTATTGGAGAGGAAGAAAGACTAGGGTTGGTGGTTGGCTAGAAAATAACATAAGGAATAGTAGAAGGAAGGTTGTTGCTCTTGAAAGAGGAAGAAGAAAAGAGAGAGATATTGTTGGAGAAGAAGAAGAAAAAGATAAAAATCCCTAAGCTACGATTGAAAGAGACAAAAAAAAAAAAGGAGAAGAAGTTGGTACGCGGAGTCTTGCACGTGAGATGATGAAGCAAGATTCCCTCTGTAAAAGAGAATAAAAAGAAAAAAGAATATATACATTTAAAAATTTCTAAATCAATTTAACCGATTTAACTTAATTAAATTTGATTTTATCATAACTCGGCCAAATCGAGTTCAAACCAACTCGATTTCAAGCAGCATACTCCTTATCTTCTTGTCTATCCGATGAATTTTATTCGATTCTAATCTGATTTTAATTCAGCATCATCATTTCGTATTAATTCATTCATTTATTTATTTTATTAAAAAAATAAACTTAATTTATATAGATTAATAAAAATAAAGGGCTGGGCTTAGCCCAGTACTAATTAAGGACATCTGACCATAATCATTGATATTTATCTTGCAAATAAATTTAAAAAACAATTTTTACAACTTCAACACATCATTAGTCTTACCAACTTATTTGGAACAAAACGATCTCACCATTTGTTTGCCATCATGATCGCGGCATATACAATCCACGATCGATGACTGCATATCCTGTTGCCAGGAAGAATGGAAAATCGATGTGCCGGCCGGAGGCATGGCTTGCAGCTACTTGTCTGAAAAAAGACATTAAATAATATTAAACTAAATCTATTAACTTTCACTATAGGATCCTCATCTCTCCATATATTTAGCATTAATTAATCCATTCATCTGGCAGACAGATGGTTCCTCCATGACTCATCTATTAATCAATTCTGCAACGACTACCAACAAAATCAGTTAACTAATCAGTAGTTCTTAGCTTATTCAATCAATTAACCTTTGTTTGGCCAGGCACATTGTGGAGTATATGCATCACCTAAAGCTTAGAGGGCCTAGCTAGAATTAATATTTACAAATTTAGTCAGCCCATATATATTCGAATCTTGCATGACTTAATTATAATAGAACTAGGCTAGCTAGGGTTTGGTGTGATGTCATTTATCATAGGCCAGTGAGTCCCTCTTGCATTAATTAATTAGTTCATTCTGTCCCCTCTTTTCATGTATAAATCAAATTATCAAGCTCGAAACAGTGTTAATAATATTTATTAAGAATGGAGTGTCTTAGTAGATGTGGAATGCTCTTTGTTGTATGGGGGACAACACCTTGTGCTTCAATAGTTTCATCATACACACTGATGGCCAGCTGCATGAGACTTTAATCTGAAGGAACCATCAAGAGATTTGTTATTACTCTTGATTTTGATCTTTCATGATCAGCTCTGATCATATGCATGTGCTCCCATAATTCATAATTGAGACTTCTATGGTTTACTTTGTGGCCATTATATTTTGCCAGTTAGTATATATATAATGATTAAGAACATATTTAATTAATTAGCAGGATTCTAGGAATATGTTGGGTTTAGATAACAGTATGCCTCCTTGCCTAATTATCCCATTGTTTGACTTATTAATTTCATTTAAAAAGGAGACTTTTCTTTTTTGTTTTTCTGAAGCAGTTGGTGATTTGATATGACATAGAGAGGAGCTTTAATATGAAGCTGATAGAAGTGGCACTGAATGATGCATCTGTAGCTTTCTCTGACAGCGGTTAGTTAATGAGAAAAAGAAAAATCAATGGGAAACTAATTGGAGAGCACTTCAAATAATGCATTTTAAAATGGTAGATGAGGAGGAAGGAGATAAGGCACATGTAGTTAGCCATGACAAGGAACACATGATGAAGAAAACTGATACTAAAGGAGAAGAAGAAGAATAGACATCTAGTTTAGTTTATTTAACTTTGATAGAAAAAGAGTGCTTCCGTACTTAATTGCTTGCAATGATAGTAATGCATCAACATCATGGAGGAAAAAAATGAAGAAATGTGATAAGGATCTAGACATAATAGACATGTAGAGGCGTTTAAATGTTGGGTAATTAATTGTGCACAACACTTTGTCACAAAGATCATGGTGGGCTCCAAAAATTATGGTGGGACCTAAGATAATGTGTTAGTAAAAGATGCTCTTCTATAAATATAAATATTATTGATAGAATTCGAATCCCACTGAGGACGAATATTCTAAAGGAGTTAGATTTCTCAAATATATATTAGAGCTTATTGGAACCTCAATTTGAGCAATTAGATGGAAGTTCAATAAGGAAAGATGAAATTGGTTTATCTTTAAGACACTTTCTTTTTGGCTAACAAAGAATCCACCAATTGGTTCTCATATTTGATCCTACTCCTCAAAAGCCTTTTTTTGTCGGAGAATCTTAGTTCATTGTGATTGGATCCAATCGCATGGTTTTAATAGTTGATAGTTCCCAAGTCGAATGGATCAAGAAGAGTGGACATGGACCCATTCTCATGATCTCTCCATCTATCCATCCTTTTCCTTTTCATTCAACCAATTCAATTGGACACTAGTCTACCTCTTCCCCGGTGTCTGGACCACCATGAACCTCCTTTATGTTCCTAGCTCAAGTAGAAACCGCAGGTGGTCAAGCTCTGCCCAAGACATAGCAACGCACGGCATAAAGATGCCATATATCCTTCAATGTTCCACTGTCTTCTTCTCGACTTCATTTAAGTTGTTGGATCACATGGATGACAGTCAGGGACCATCATGTCAATTAAGGAACTCAGTGCCCTGAACAGAATCGAGTTCATTCTCTTAGGGAGTAAATTTCTCTGACTTAAGAAGTCATTCAGTATCGTGATTTATCATCATTCCATATGACTTGAGCCAAAAATCGATCCTATTTCATTCTTAATTCTGCAAAGTGACGACAACTCGATCAAATCCCGAGGGCCCTGTTTTACAACACATGCACATAGCGATGGATCTGGAGAGTAAAAGCTTGAGCCAATTCTGACTGGCGTTCCCTGCCACTGCTGACAAAATTTGTCGTGCACTTAACAAAGTTCTGCTCGTCTGTGCGGTGCCAATGAATGAATCACGGCTAGCTTTTGTTGCACTCCCCCGGTCGTCAATTCAAATACATGCCTCTTCGTACAACAGTTCGACTAATATAAAAAGCCGAGAGTTGGGGTTGATGGCCTAACCTATTATAATCTCTCATAGACTTCTTGTCGTCTTCGATGATTTCCTACCAAATTAGACTCGTTACATTTTATTTATCTTTTCTTTTTGCATAAAAGTTGAAGCTCAGACACGTGTATTTCTACCACGCCCGTGTACTCACGCGATCTGAAGGGCACAGTAGAGACAGAAGCATGTCCAGGCCCCCGACGGACGCACGTACGTACGCGGCTGGGACACAGCGAAAAGAAAGAGAAGATACGAAGCAGAGCATCGGCCTAAACTAAGCCAGTCCGGTCAAGTCCAGTCCGTCCAGCCAAGCGACGCAAAGGGCAAAGCAGGGCATGGCAGGAGATGGGATGCGAGATTGCGACTGTAGCAGAAAATCCACACTGACTTGTCAAATGTCACTTGCCCACACCTCAAATCATAAGACTGTCAGCGATACGTCAATCGCTTCGTCCCTCTCCTCCTCACCGCTGCGCTGCGCAACGCGAGCCACGGCGGTCAAGGCAGCGTGCATGGCTCCTCCTTCCTGCCTGCCTCACTGCCAATGCTGCCACTGCCGCTGCACCAGTCCCCATAACTGCAGTCCCGATTAAAAGCCATGCCCTGAAGCATACCACGAGACCAGCCCCCACACCCAGTCCAGTGTCTTTTGAACACGTTTAGATACGTACGTACGCAGCACATACTGAGGACGAGAATTTCGTAAAAGTAAAATCGATTCCAATCAGTGGGAGGTAGGGGGCCGGTGCGAGTAACGGGATGATGGATCCGCAGCGGAGAATATCTACGACCTGTTGCCCTTGATGTGGACCTCTCGATGGACAGGTTCCCCAATCAACATCTGATCAGGGATGATCCAATTTTAAGTGCTTTTTTTTAATCAGCTCCTCCTTTGTTGTTTTCTAGCCACTTCCCAAATCTAAAGAGTAAAGTTAGAACATATCAATCAAAGCAATGATCAAGGTAAAAGTTTGTTTTTAAAAAACTAAAATAAACCCTTCTCAGAAGGAACATCTCCATCCAATTTTCCTCATTTTACTTACCATCTCAATTATTTTATATACCTCAGCCGCCGAGCACGTCCATCCAAATTGCTCCTCTCCCTTTCTTGCTAGTTGGCGTTGCCGAAATACTCAGACCACTGGAAGAGAGAGAGAGAGAGAGGGGAAAGGAAAAACTTGTGGGGAAGAAAGAACAACATGAAGCAGGAGGAGCAGAAGAGGGAATTAAAGCATGCACTACTCCAGCTCTCTTAATTTCTGCTGATCTGACAAAATTTTCGACTTCCAGAAGCAAACCAGTTAGTTGCCTCTGTACCTTAAGCGAGTGAAGGGGAAAGATCGGGAGGAGGAGGAGGAGGAGGAGGAGGGTAGAATTTTTAATTAAAAGAAGGTGGAGTTGATGGAGGAGACGCTGAAGTGCCTGTCGTTGGACTACCTGAACTTGCTGATCAACGGGCAGGCGTTCAGCGACGTGACCTTCAGCGTGGAGGGCCGCCTCGTCCACGCGCACCGCTGCATCCTCGCCGCCCGCAGCCTCTTCTTCCGCCGCTTCTTCTGCGGGACCGACCCGCCCTCGCCGGGCCTGCTCTCGTCGCCGCGCCGCTCCGGCGCCGTGCCGACCGCCGTCATCCCGGTCAACTCCGTCAGCTACGAGGTCTTCCTCCTGGTCCTCCAGTTCCTCTACAGCGGCCAGGCCTCCGTGGTGCCGCAGAAGCACGAGCCCCGGGCCAGCTGCGGTGAGCGCGGCTGCTGGCACGCCCACTGCACCGCCGCCGTCGACCTCGCCCTCGACACCCTCGCCGCCGCCCGATCCTTCGGCGTCAAGCAACTCGAGCATATCACAGAGGTGGCGCGCAATTCTCTCTCAGACCCAGACCCCACGCTTCGGCGACGACCATACGCATCTTCTTCCTAGCTATACCTATATATAAATCGATCCATCCTCCCCACCTTGTCCCAATTCAAACAGTTGTATTGTCTCGGTTACAGTTCAATTTGTCCTTCTCAATGAAGTGGCTTCCCTTTTCTTTTTTTTCTCCTCTTCTTTCTTTCTTTTATTTTTAGGAACATTGAAGGCCAATAATGTGTTTCCTCTTTTTTGAATATGTCCATCGTCTACTGTTCCTCTTCTTCTCCAACCTCCTCCTCCTTTTGCTTCTGCACACAGTGCGAAAGACAGACATCTCATGCTCCCTGTTATATTCTCACAGATAGCTAGCAAATCGTTGGAGCAGATGTCTCTTTCGCCTTTCATAGGCATGCATTTCTAAATCAGCTGGTCTTTTCCATCCATCTCTTCTTGCTCGCTCGCTTCTGTCGAATTTCTTGCATCATTCCCAATTTTTTGAATTGGGAGCACGAAACTCAGCAGAATCTCCTCTTCTCCTTTATATTTCATGCAAAGAATTAATATATCAAACGAGCTAGCTCGATTAATTAATTCCTGAAAATTTTGATTTGTTGCAGAAGCAATTGGCGGGCATGGTGGAGAAGGCGTCGATCGAGGACGTGATGAAGGTGCTGCTGGCGTCGCGGCATCAGGAGACGCAGCAGCTGTGGAGCACCTGCTCCCACCTCGTCGCCAAGTCTGGTCTCCCGGCGGAGGTGCTCGCCAAACACCTCCCCATCGACGTGGTGGCGCAGATCGAGCAGCTCCGCCTCAAGTCCTCCCTCTCCCGCCGCCCTTCCTTCACCCAGCACCACCAGCTCGAACTCGGCGGGCCCTCCGTCGACGTCGAGGACCACCGCCACAAGATCCGCCGCATGCGTCGCGCGCTCGATTCCTCCGACGTGGAGCTCGTCAAGCTGATGGTCATGGGCGAGGGGCTCAACCTCGACGAGGCGCTCGCGCTCCATTACTCGGTCGAGAACTGCAGCCGGGAGGTCGTCAAGGCGCTCCTCGAGCTCGGGGCGGCCGACGTCAACTGCCCCGCCGGCCCTGCCGGGAAGACGCCCCTCCACGTCGCGGCCGAGATGGTGTGCCCCGACATGGTTGCCGTGCTCCTCGACCACCACGCCGACCCTAACGTGCGCACCGTCGACGGCGTCACGCCGCTCGACATCCTCCGCTCCCTCACTTCCGACTTCCTCTTCAAGGGCGCGGTGCCGGGCCTGACACACATCGAGCCCAACAAGCTCCGCCTCTGCCTCGAGCTCGTTCAGTCAGCGGCGATGGTGATGTCCAGGGAGGAAGCCAATAACTGCGCCGCGGCGGCGGCCGCCGCCGCCGCCGGGAACAACCCGGTGTACCCGCGGCTGAACCAGCACGAAACCAGCCCTTGCAACGCGACCTGCTCCAGCCCCAGCATGGTCAACCTCAACCTCGATTCAAGGATGGTGTATCTGAACCTCGGAATGGCAGAGCAATTCGGGTGCAAAGTGAATGACGGCGCCGGAGATCAAAGCAGCACCACCACCAGCAGCAGAACCGAAGGCATCGCTCCATCTTCCCTGTACCATTCCCATGGCTTCCCCTAATTACTTGTGACCTATTTATTAGTCACATGATCATTCTGTAACCGACGCCCAATGTTATCTTTCTAGCAAAGCTTACATTGTTACTTTTTGGAACAATTGGGTAAGCACGCAAGAACTAGGGCTAGCTTGTGGAGTCGTATGAAGTCAGAGCTGGGAGAGATGAAAATTTAATGATTTGGGGTTTAGATTAATCTAATCTCTCTCGATGGATGCCACGCTGCATTTGGTTTATTGGCTGTTGGATATGCACCAGCATGCTTGTGATAGATATTAGATTTGAGGAGGGAGACAACAAGAATCTAAAGAAGCTGTGCATGATGGAGGAGAATATATATATATATATATATATATATATATATATATTCAAATTTATTATAGTACGATATAAATTAAGTGTTAATTGGAGAAAACTCTTCAATCTCAAATTGGCCTTTGCATGTACTCCCCACTTAATAAATTCTTTGTATTCACTCCTTAATAGATTGAGTATAAAAAATTAAAAACTCAGTATACATTGTAAAGATTTGAGTATAAATTGTTTGAGATTGAGTACTAATTTAAGAAATTTGAGTACAAAGTTTCGATGACCCCTCATGTAAAAATCTTGATGTTGTGAGTATAAAAGAGTGAAAACTCAGTATATATTATAAAGATTTGAGTATAAATTGTTTGAGATTGAGTACTAATTTAAGAAATTTGAGTATAAAATTTCGACGACCCCTCATGTGAAAATCTTGATGTGGTGGATGCAACCTCACATACTTAAATTTCTAAATTTTATACTCAAATTTTTTCAAATAATACTCAATCTAAATCAATTCATACTTAAATTTTGATAATGTATACTGAAATTTTTACTATATACTGAAACAATATATACTCAAATTTTTTCAAATAATACTCAAATTTCTTAAATTAGTACTCAATCTCAAACAATTTATACTCAAATCTTTACGATTTATACTGAATTTTTACTCTTTTATACTGATAAAAAAAATAAAACACAAAACTGTCTTGTCAATCCCATCAGGGAGTGCATGCAAAGATATTTTTGGTTGGGGAGTGCATGCAAAGTCCACTTTGATGTTGGGAAGTTTTCTCAAATTTTCCCTTAAATTAATTTGGGTATATATTTTGGACATTTTTTTCATTCTCTAGCAATAAGTTGATCTCATTATTTAATTTTTGGGCACGTAATTTTAACGGTTAATTGGAGAAAATTCTCCAATTCCAAATTAATCTTTGTATGCACTCTCACTTGATAAATTCTTTGCATTCACTCCCTGATGGATTAAGTATAAAAGAGTGAAAACTCAGTATATATTATAAAGATTTGACTATAAATTATTTGAGATTGAGTACTAATTTATAAAATTTGAGTATACAATTTCTGTGATCCCTCATGTGAAAATCTTGATGTGGTGGATGCAATCTCACATACTCAAATTTCTAAATTTTATATTCAAATTTCTTCAAATAATACTCAATCTAAATCAATTCATACTTAAATTTTTATAATGTATACTGAAATTTTTATTATATACTGAAACAATGTATACTCAAATTTTTTTAAATAATACTCAAATTTCTTAAATTAGTACTCAATCTTAAATAATTTATACTCAAATCTTTACAATGTATACTGAATTTATACTCTTTTATACTGATAAAAAATTAACACATAAAACTATCTTGTCAATTCTATCAGGGAGTACATGCAAAGGAATTTTTGGATGGAGACTGCATGCAAAGATAAGTTTGGGATTGAGGACTTTTTTCAAATTACGGATATATAGTGTGGAGCGTCTGCTATAATTATTATTTTTATTACAATTATATATCTAGATAATAATTATGGAGTAGATTTATGGCATTAAGTCAGAGGATTGAATCTCGATTAAAATCATAGATCCCTCTCTATAGGGATTATCAATCATTTCCTAATTTATCTCTACAGATGATAGTGGAGTCGATAGGTAGGACATTCGGTTCAGTGAAGAGCAATGATAGGGAGAGTGAAAATGGGAGAGTGAAAAGTATAGTGAATGATATGACATGACATGGTATGACATGTCACTTTACATGTACACGTTCGATTATCGCTTGGACACCATCGGCAGCCTTCGGCCGCCGCCCCGAATCAAACTATATCCTGGGGGGCACGGTGAACCCGTCGGAGATCGCTGCATGCAAGGTGTCACGTCATTCACTATGCTTTTCACTCTCTCATTTTCATTCTCCCTATTATTTTTCGTTCAGTGAATAACCTTTTATATCATTGTATATCTAGAGTTAAAAATATATATCTTGTTGGGTATCAATCTTCTTCATGTAAAGGATCAAGGATAAAATATTCCTTAAAATTTACTTGTCTATATCTAAACAGAGGGTCATGCAGAGGGTCATGCCAGCAATACTAAATCGTCTAGAGTGAACGTTATTATTCTTGTATATCTAGTGTTGTAGGCTTCACGGATTGATATAGTTAGTATAGTTAGGGGTGCTTGGTATATATTCGGTAATGGGAATAGTAATAAGTTTGATTGAGGGGTTTAGTGATAACCTAGTGGGGACTAGGTTATAAAATCAGGGGTATCATATCCATATTTTGATTCTGATTCCCGTATATCAAGTATTATCAATGGGAATGAAATAGATTTCATTTTCATTCTTGCCTTCTAAGCCTGCTTATCAAGCGTCCCCTAAATCTTGAAGTTAATTTTCAATGGATAAAATATATTTTATTAGATATTTCATCTCTTTCCCGTAAAAATACCATATTAAAATGAAATATTTTTCAAATTTATCTATTTATATTTAGAACGAGCAAAATAATCTTTTTCCAAAGTTGATTCTTCTGTTGCATGAATGCTGGACCAGCTATACAGTAGTAACAACTTGACACTATTTGTAGCTTTGTATTGGAGGATCATGACCAGTCAACAACTAATAAGGAGTGGGGAACCATCTGCCCTACTTTTCTTTCTAAGTATAAAATATTTGCATCAGCATGCTAGCTCTGTAGTTCACTAGTATTCTATCTCATTCTTTTTGAAATATTCAACTGATTTGGTTTAATTTAATATAATATATACTAATAAACTAGATAATATACATATGTGTGTGTTGTTCGGATGATATTATCTTCACTGAAAAGTACTAAATGCAGCTCTGACCTTTTGTTATAATTTTATGTTTGTTCTTTTTAAAGGTACACTGGTGGATTATAATTTGTAAAGTGAAGATCTTGTCTTGGAGTAGATGAAGGAGTAGATGAAGAAAGATGCCACTAGACTTAGATTTTCAGATGAATTTTCTTATAAGATATAATGGCAGATGTTGAGAATAAAATTTAGCATTTACTATTTATCTTTTCAAATAATGGTTAACTACCAACATAGAATATATGAAAGAAAGTTTAAGGAATACAATTGAATCGCTAAAATGCTTAAACAACTTTTATTTTAAATATTGAAAGGTTTATAGACTATAGTTATTGTATACTGGGAAACTTAGAGCTGAAATAAAACAAGCAATTAAATACTTCCTATTTGACAGTCAATATTTTAATAATATTGGTGGCATTTAAAGTGTAGTACCTTAACAAAAAGTTATTACGTAATAATTGATACTTTGGGGTTGCTAAACTCAAAATAACAATCTAGATTTGTTATATTAAAATAAAAGATAATAATGTTAATTTCAAGTGGTTCAATATCGTCAGCTTTACGGTTAAATACAGATAGATAAATTATGGAAATATTTTATTTCGAATCATAATGACCCTTTGCATAAGAGAGAATTCAACGAGATATTTTACCCCGGTTAAAAATTGATTTTAAGATCTATTAAAATAATCGCTTAAGTAGATATTAACTGTATAACCTATACTAATAAGGGTTGTAAAAGCTCACCATGATATCCTATAAGTAGGCAATTAACCCTATAAAAAGCTACCCTAAAAGTTACCCATAGTTAGGGTTGAGGACCCTATTAAGCCTCTCACAAGGGGCACTAAGAATATAGTTTCAAAAAGAATCCTCAACTCTCTTGATTTATTTGAATTAAATTAAAATATCTCAAAATTTAGCCAATCAAACACTGCAATACAGTCTCTTTCTAAATAATTTCTTAAGCCAATCAAACTCTCTGCAATACAATCGCTTTCTAAATGATTTCTTAAGCCAATCAAACTGTGCAATAAAATTTTTAAACACGAGGAGCAAATTTCACAAAGTAGGTATCACTATCACAGTGTAGTGATTAGTCAATTGATCATAATCAAACCCCATCTTTGGGTCCACAGAAGACCAAATGAACAAGTCATTCGTAGACTCACTTTATGTATCAGTCTCTCAAGACAAGTTGAAGTTTAACTTGACCCCACTAAAAAAAAAGTTACCTATTCTATGGAATTATAATGAAAAAATAATAATCAGGATATATTACATCGGAAATATTTTACTGACAGAAACAAAGTTCCATCGGTAATTATACTGATGGAAATAACCTTTCGTCGGTAATTATACTGACAGAATATTAATTCCGTAGGTATTTTGCCAAACAAATATCTATCCCGTACCAAGGTTTCCGTCGATATACTTCGACATAACAGTATTTTCGTCGGTATAATTATCGACGGAAAAAATTTTGTTGACATAATTATCAATGGAATAGTGTTTTTATTTGTAAACACCAAGGAATATAGCAAATTCTGTCAATGTATACCGACACAATATCATATTAAGTCGATGTTTATTGACCGAAATACTATCCCGTCGGTAAACATCGACAATGTATTGTAAATCTGATTGCGATATTTTCCACGGAAACACTACCTAATTAAATAAAAATTACAAGGAAACTTTTATATTAAGAATATATTATGTTTACAATTTCCATATCTATATAAAACTATCACATATTATGACAATATAAAAACAATCCATACATACAATCACAATCCATGCATATTATCAAACAAACAAAATTCATCTAAATTAATCACAATCTATACCAATCACAAACACAATCATACAAATGATAGAATTCATGAATTAAAAATTAGAATTCATGAATTCTTACAAGTATATCAAAAAGAAAAATCTAATTTGATATCTGTTTATTATATCTTTGAAAGAAGATATTACATCCCTTTATATAAGGTTAAAATGAATTCTATAATTCACATCAATCGATATGGGACAAAATGCAAATATAAAATAATGCATATGTTAACATCCCCTCTCAAACTCGTGATGGTGTAGTGAGAAACATTGAGAGTTTGTCAAGAAAGAACCGGTGACGCTTGATGGTGTGTGCCTTTGTGAAGAAATCTGCAAGCTGCATCGAGGATGAGACAAAAGGTAAGGATATGGTGCCTCGCTCGAAATGGTGCCGAGTAAAGTGGCAATCGATCTCAATATGCTTGGTACGTTCATGAAAGACTGTGTTGTGCGCAATCTGAATAGCACTCTTATTATCGCAGTACATCGGTGTCGGACCACTAAGGGAGACGCCCATATCAGTCAATAGCCAGCGTAACCATATAATCTCACTTGTAGCAGAAGCCATAGCGCGATACTCTGCCTCAGTTGAAGAGCGAGAAACAACATCTTGTTTCTTACTTTTCCATGAAATAAGTGAATCACCTAAAAATACACAATAACCCGTAGTCGATTTTCGATCAGTTTGGTCAGTTGCCCAGTCGGCATCAGAAAAAGCGCGAAGCTCCAAAGATGAGGTCGATGGAAACAAAAGACTCTGATATAGCGTTCCCCGAAGATAACGAAGAATACGCATAACTGCAGCCCAATGAACAGATGTAGGTGAGCAAACGAACTGACTGACAATGTGAACAGCATATGCAATATCAGGCCGAGTAATAGTGAGGTACACCAGACTACCCACGATTGATCGATATAAAGTTGGATCAGCAAGAGGATCCCCATCAGTAGGATTGTAACGAACGTTGACCTCAAGAGGAGAGTCAACAACACGAGTATCTGTGAGACGAGACCGCTCAAGAATATCTGAAGTGTACTTAGACTGAGATAGAAGATATCCCCTTTCAGAATAAGCTACCTCAATACCTAGAAAGTAACGTAGATTACCTAAATCTTTCATCTCAAAACGATGAGACAGAGTAGCTTTTAGATCTGAGATACCGTGAACATCATCTCCTGTAATAATCATATCATCAACATACAACAAGAGCATAATATGGCCTGCAGGAGACGATTTAACAAATAATGCTGAATCATGAGAGCTAGAAGTAAAACCAAGTGAAGATACTACAGAGGAGAACTTGTCGAACCAAGCTCTCGGGGCTTGTTTAAGACCATACAGGGCCTTCTTAAGCCTGCACACTTGTCCTGGCCGATGAGAAACACCAGGTGGAGGGACCATGTAGACTTCCTCCTGAAGATCTCCATTCAAAAAAGCATTTTTAACGTCCATTTGTGAAATACTCCAGCGACGAACAGAAGCTACTGCAATAAGAACCCGGACAGATGTCATTTTTGCAACAGGTGCGAAAGTCTCCTCATAATCCATACCATACTCCTGAGCATAACCTTTTGCAACCAAACGAGCTTTATATCGCTCAATAGAGCCATCAGACTTGGTTTTAATCTTGTATACCCATCGAGAACCAATAATTTTCTTACCAACCGGTAGAGAAACCAAATCCCAAGTACCAGTTCTGTCCAAAGCAGACAATTCCTCATTCATAGCCTCTTGCCAAAGAGGATCACGAGATGCCTCAGAGTAAGAGGTGGGCTCACAAAGAAAATTGTTGGAAACTAAAAAGGAAGCGAAAGATGGTGTATAGCAAGAGTAATCAAAATCAGATACCTGAGTAGATCGACGAGTGCGTGTAGGATATCGAGGTAAGTTTGGATCCGTAATTATGGGAGGTTCTGAAGCAGTCGTAGAAAGAGGATGAGTGTCAACATTATTTGTTCTACAAGTAGGATGAAGCGGAACATTCGATATAGTTTCATGAGGGTTAGCATTTTCAGATGGATAATCAGTAGTAAAAGGATCAATTTGAATGAGATCAGATTTCGACATGTCATGTGAGGTAGGTGGGATAGTGAAGAAAGGAATATGTTCAATAAAAGAAACATTACGAGAAACATACAATTTTCCAGAAGCTGGATCATAACAACGATAACCTTTCTGCACAACCCCATATCCAAGAAAAACACAAATGGCCACACGAGATGATAACTTAGAACGTTCTGCATGTGGACGAAGAACAAAGCATGTAGAGCCAAAAACCCTTAAATGAGAATATAATAGAGTGTGACCAAATAATTTAGCATATGGAGAAATCCCAGAGTTATGAGCGGTAGGGATCCTATTAATAAGATACACAGATGTAAGGACAGCTTCTCCCCAAAATTCACTAGGAACACTAGCGGATAACAGCATAGACCGGGCGGTCTCAATAATATGCCTATGCTTTCTCTCGGCTACTCCATTCTGTTGTGGGGTATCAGTACAAGAGGACTGATGTATTGTACCATCAGCTTTGAAAATACCAGAAAGATCTCCACTAGTATACTCTCCCCCCAAATCAGCTCGAAAACACTTAATAGTGGCAGAGTGCTGAGTTTTTACATAGGCCTTAAACTCAGCATAAATGTGACTAAGATCAGAACGACGTTTCATTAAATAAATCCAACAAAAACGAGTGTGATCATCAATGAATGAAACGTAATATCGAGAACCTCCCTTAGTGGGAATAGGTGCCGGTCCCCAAACATCAGAATGAACTAAGTCAAAAGGTGCCGAAGAAGTGGAAGTACTTAACATAAAAGGCAAATCAGAAAATTTTCCAAGTTTGCATCCACTACAATCAGAAATATCATCAGGTGGTAAATCACCAAGTACATCAGTAGTACACATAGAACGTAAACGAGAACCTGATAGATGACCAAGTCTAGAATGCCACAAATAAAATTTTGAAGAAGAAGGTGTCAAATGAAAAGAAGACAAATTGACAGGCATTGCTGCTACGTGAGTGGGAAGATGCAGTTCATCCAACACATAAGGTCCTTTCCCTTTTCTATGCCCTGTCCCAATCACTCTCTTGGATTTTAGATCCTGCACATAACAAGAATTTGGAAGAAGACCAACAAAACACCCAGAGTCACATAATTGACCAACAGAAACAAGGTTCATATGTAATTTAGGGATAAAGTAAACATCAGGTAAAGATAAAGAGGGTGTTTGGATAGAGCCAGTTCCTTTCAATGACATTTGTGTACCATCCGCAGTCATAACAGAAATAGATGGAGGGTCAGGAGACATATATGTAAAAGAAGAAGAATCATGAGACATGTGATTACCAGCTCCAGAATCTAAAATCCAGGGAGATGAAGGGATACCTGACCCAATAGACGAAGATGAGCTGGAAGGAGCAGAAAGAGCATAATTATGAGGTTCCTTTTGAAATTGCTGAAAGGCGAGGAACTTCTGAAATTGGTCGACAATAGAATTAGTACCAGTATTCACAGAAAACTCTGAAGCTGAAGCTGAGTGATTTAAGGAGGGCACAAAAGCTGCTGGAGTAGATGGATAAACATTTTGAGATGGACCCTCAAAATACATTTTTTGTTGCCCGCCTTGATATTGTTGTGGAGACTTCCGTCCGTGCCCTGGAAGCTTCCTAGCCGATTCTTTCCGAAGCTCAGGGCATTGACTGTTCCAGTGCCCTGGTTTCTTACAATAATTACAGTTTCCTATGACAGATGTTTTATACTGGTGTGCAGGAGCTGCTATGATCGGTGCAGACGGAGAGGCTGCCAAAACTGAAGTAGAAATATTATGCACCCCTTTTAGAGTCTTCAAACAAGTTTCTTCAGCCATGAGTTCATTTATTACATCTTCAACAGATGGTAGAGGTTTACGGTGCAAAAGACTTGAGCGACAATTTTCAAATTCTGGACGAAGACCCATAAGTAGTTGAACAAGGCGATCCTCATCTCTACATTTAATATAAGCATCACATGTTTGTAATTCAACAGATTCTGTCAATGCTAACCGATCCCAAAGAGTAGTCATTGCACAGAAAAAATCCTGAATACTTAAGTCATTTTGCACTAATGCACGAATTTCAGATTGTAATTGATACTTGATAGCAAAGTTATTTTGCACAAATAATTTTGACAAATAATCCCAAATTTCTTTTGCAGTTTTAAACTTTGCCAATTGAACACCAATTCTGTGTTCAACAGAGTTGTTGATCCAAGTGATAATCTTTGAATTATTTGTATCCCAAATACGAAACAATTCATCAAATTTTTCAACACCAACTACAGGGCATTTGATTTTTCCAGAAACATATTCCCAAACTCCTTTGCCCTTCAGAAAATTAGTCATCACATAATTCCAATACGAATAATTTTTTCCATCTAAACGGACACCAATAGATTGCAACGAATCGTCACCTCCAGTCATTGTAAACAATTTTGAACAGAACAATCCAAAATAACAAATAACAATCTCAAATCCCAACTAACAAACGATCAAGGCAATCAAAACAATTATCCAATCTCAAACGAAATAAAACATTTAGGGCAGATCTAACCATTCAGATGCGGAAGCGATGGAGATAAACCGAACCATAAAGCCACGAGCAGTGGAACAACAAGTATTTAACAGGGCTCTGATACCATGATAGAATTCATGAATTAAAAATTAGAATTCATGAATTCTTACAAGTATATCAAAAAGAAAAATCTAATTTGATATCTGTTTATTATATCTTTGAAAGAAGATATTACATCCCTTTATATAAGGTTAAAATGAATTTTATAATTCACATCAATCGATATGGGACAAAATGCAAATATAAAATAATGCATATGTTAACAACAAACAAACTAAACTATAGAAATATCAATAATAAAGCATCTAAATCCAAAGTTACAAAATAAGATATTTAAATAATAGAAAATTACTCCAAATAATATATCCACAAACAAGGTAGTAATTTAAAATTGGTAACATATGTATAATTAAAAAAGTTGCATATATATATATATAAAACTAATTTTACATGTAATAAAAAAGATATCAGGATAAAATATTAAATGATGATGATAATGATAAATATACCAATAGGGACTTGTGAAACATATAGTAATCCAATATTTAGAAATGAACATATTAAAATATCAAAATAGAATAAATATTTTTTACATGATTTTTATATGATAAATGATGGGGTTAATAGAACGTGGCGGACACGCGGGATGAAAAAGCTGTGTGGCACGGCAGGACTGGTTAGAACGGTCCTTCCCAAGCTCCAGGACCCCCCGGGATGAATGTGCCCGGGATTAACAAAACTCCTGATATCACCTCCGGAGGTTGGGACCCAGGATCACCCCGAGACTCCCCCCCCCCTCTCGCGGACCCAGGAGTCCCCGAGATCACCCCAAGAGAGTGGAGTCCAAGTCACCTTCGATTGCAAATAATGAACCCCCTCCGTGCGGATACATGGGTAATGGTCACCGGTATTTACGGGCGGATAAGTGCCCGCAAATCTCGATCCTTATCGCCCTCACCCTTACTACGAGTAAGATTCAACGAGTGCGAGGACCGTTGCAAGGGAGATCTGGTAGCCGAAGATAGGGGGAACATGGTGAGAAACACAGAGGCAAGTACTATCGCCCTCGTTGCCATCAACATAAAAGGTAACCCAACCCCTCCGGTAAAGAGGTTACGCTCTCTCCACATTACGTACATTTTTTCCTTTCTTGCTTTTGCTCTCCATCGCTATACTGACTTAAGCATCGGAGTGGACTCCGCCGGACCCCTTCCGGCGTGTCCCCTAACGCTCATGTTAATCTCGCAGAGCACGGAGTCCCCCCCCCCACGACTTCCACGTGGGCAGACCCCCGGTGGCTGAGCATCGTCGTCGACTCCTTCCGGAACAAACTTCGGGCCGTCTGTGGGAAACTAGCAAAGCACCTGAAGGAGCACCGATGGTAGGACCGGAGGAACAACCCCCTGTCCCTACGGGGGAGAACCCTGATCTGCACGAGACCTCGCCGGAAGACCTCGCCAACCCGCGAGAAGATGGGGGGCCTAAGGAGGAACAGAGGGAGGTCGAGAGTGAGGAAGTCCAGATTCACCCTCAACGTGGAGGGGGAAGTACGAGCATCGCCGTCGACCTCACGCCGGAACTAAGAAGTCGTCTCATAAACTGTCTGCGAAACCACAAAGATGTTTTCGCTTGGGCTGTCGAAGAGATTAAAGGGGTCACCACCTGCATGTTATGCTCGGAGCTCATCCGGTGAAGCAAAGACGGAGGCATTTTGCTCTTGACCAAGATAAGGCGATTCGATACGAGGTTCAGAAGTTGTTAAAAGCCGAACACATCCGAGAAGTACAATTTCCGGCATGGTTGGCCAATGTGGTCCTCGTTCCCAAGCCCGAAGGCAAATGGCGGGTCTGCATTGACTTTCGCAACTTGAACAAAGCTTGTCCAAAGGATTACTATCCTCTGCCTCGGATAGACCGCTTGGTGGATTCTATAGTCGGTGAGTTTATCTCCATGTTAGATGCCTACCAAGGCTATCACCAAGTCCCCCTTGCTCCCGAGGACCGGGAGAAGGTCAGTTTTGTGACGGCCGACGACACGTATTGCTATAACGTCATTCCTTTCGACTTGCGCAATGCCGGTGCTACGTACCAGCGGATGATGGATAAAATTTTCAAGCACCAGATCGGGAGAAACAATGAGGTGTACGTGGACGACATCCTAGTAAAGACTGACAAGGGAGAGGACATGATAGTCGACCTTGAAGAAACGTTCGCCACCCTAAGAGCCAACAGGTTGAAGTTGAACACTGCTAAATGCCTGTTCGGTGTAAAAAGCGGCAGGTTCCTGGGGTACCTGGTGACGGAGAGGGGAATCGAGGCCAACGCGGAAAAGGTAAATGTCATTCTGGATATGCATCCCCCATGCAACTTCAAGGAAGTCGGCTGAACGGAAGGATCACGGAGCTATCTCGATTCATCTCCAGATTCGTAGACATGACCCTCCCCTTCTTCAGGATTTTGAGGAAAGCTGCCAAGTTTGTGTGGGACGACCAGTGCGAGAGGGCTTTTACAGAATTGAAGGCTTATCTCGCCGCTCTCCCCCTTCTTCATAAACTTGTGGCGGGGGAGACCCTGTTCGTCTACCTGTCGTCTGCAGAGCAGGCGGTAGGCTCAGCACTCGTCCGAGAGCAAGATCGGGTGCAATACCCAGTATATTTCTCTGGACACCTTCTGAAGGACGCTGAGACATGCTACACCACGATGGAGAAACTGACTTATGGCCTGGTCTTGATGGCGCGAAGGTTAAGGCCATATTTCCTGACACATCCCATCGTGGTCCTCACCAACAGCCCGCTCACCCGAGTCATCAGTAATCCCGAGGCTTCGGGCTGACTAATCAAATGGGTCGCCGGCGACGGTCGTCGGTCGCTGGCGATGGTCGAAGGTCGCCGATCGCCGACGACGGTCGTCGGTCGCCGGTTGGCGGCGACGGTCGTCGGTCGTCAGTCGCCGGTCGCCGACGACGGGCAGCGGTCGCCGGTCGTCGGTCGCCGGCGCGGTCGAAGGTCGTCGGTCGCGGTCGCGCGACGATCGCCGACAACGGTCGCCGGTCGTCAGTCACTAGTCGTCGGTCGCCGGTCGCCGGCGGTGATCGCCGATCGCGGTCGCCGAGATCGAGATGATGAAGCTCCGTGACCTCCTTCCATTATTGTCGAAAAATGAAGAACGTGGAGAGAAGTTGAGATTTGAGATTTGAGAATGAGAGATTAAGAGAAGAGAAGTTGTGTTGTGTGTGAAAATGATGAAATTAGCTCCCTATTTATAGAGTTTGGATGATAACGGTCACTAAATTATAGCCATTGATCAAAAAACGGTCAAATGATCTCAACCGTCGAAAAAAATACAAAACCTTCCCAACGGCACTGAACCGACGGTTCAGTGCTGTTAGAACCGGCGGTTAACCGCCGGTTCGCGGGTTTTGGCTGCACGAACCGGAACCGGCCCACCATCCTGCCGGGCCGATTCTGGTTCGGCCCGGCGAACGGGTCAACGGGCCACCCGGCTCGTTGACCCGGGCCGGGTCGGGTCTGGTTAGTGGTGGCCATGTAGGTTTTGTACTCGTGCATTAAGTGTCCGCTGTACAGGGGAGGTGTTATTCGATTCTATATTGGGTCAACGGCTCCTCTGGGGGGCGTGACACCTCTGCTCCTCAATGGTCATCCTCTCCTCTTGAGCAGCTATCCTCTCATCCATTGAAGCTAGTTAAGTGTGTATTTCTTGATTTTCATATCTTAAAGATGGCACCTTAGTAGACAAAGAAGAACTAGTATGACCCCTAGGAGTTCTTAAATAATTAAATTTCACTTTGGCCTGGGACCTAAGGCTATAGAGGGTGGAATTTTTTTGTCCTTCCACCAATAACATTATAATATATCTCATTCATTGCCTCTATGGACAGAGGTTGTGACTCCCCCCCCCCCCCCCCGGGCTGGTGGCTAAGATACTTGAGCCACAATATAATTACAAAAGTTAATCAAGATATAAACGATTAAATGTAATAAAGTTCTCATACAAGTGGGTTGTCGGGCTAGTCACAATATATACAAGGATCGAGGATTGATAAATGTATCATCCTTTTTCTTGTGAGTCTTGAGAAAGATCTCCATACTAGTGGGATGTCGGGCTAGTTTTTGTTCCTGCATACACAAATAAGTTGAGCCAAAATTATACAAGTTTGGCAATAAATACAAAATTTATTTATATAACTTTAAATTAAACTCTCCAAATACATGACTTGCTCAACAATAAATCTAGATCCTAACGTATGCCGAGCAGTTCCAGTACTCGGGCCACCTGACTCTATATTTATATTTATTCAAGCCTTTGCCACCTATCTGCAACCAGGTGATCGTTCATGCACCTCAGATCTTGTTTGAAACATATGTTGGCCTCGTGCCCTTTTTTCTCGTATAGTAAAGAAAGTCTATGTACAGTTATGAACAAAATATATTCCAAGTGTCTGCATATTGTGCCTTGTAACCTTCCTCCTAGATATATTTTTTCTTCAATTATAAGTTGAATATTTAGTATATTAAAGGATAGATATATTATATAATACAAAACATATTAAATTTACTTATAATAAATTCGTTATAATAGAAAGCCTTCGTCGACGGGTCTACATGCCTCCATGTAGTTCTAGAAGCGCAAACTCTTGTATTAAATTTTCTAGTGATATATGTTGCTACTCAATTGGCTATTAGGAGTAAAACTGTATGAAGAAATATTAAGGTATGAGAAATATATTATAAATAATGTCATATATGAACTTGAATTACTAATAATAAAATATTTACGTGTCACTAATAACCTAAAGGTGTGTTTGGTTCAAGTTATCATATATAATCTTGGTTATGTGATTATCAAATAATCACATAACTAAGGTAATGGGGAATGAAACATAACCTGAAGTTGTTTGGTTCAATTTAGATAATCAAATAAAATCTTGTTTGTTTGGAGGCAATATTTTACCGTATTACCCTTTAGAATTTGTTTAGATAATTTTATTAAATTTTAAAATGAATTTATTTAATTTTTTAAAATTGTAATTAAAATATTAAATTAAAAAAATATTCGTCGGCGACACCGACTTCGACTGTTGATGTCCGTGTAGGCAACCGGTGTTCAACACCGGCGGCCGGTCGTCGGCGTCGATCGTCGATCTATTAGCGGCTGCCGGTCGGCTGTCGGCGCTAATTGTTGGCAATCAGCGCCGATTGCCGGTCGTGGTCATCAGTCGTTGGTCATCGGTCGCCGGCCATTGGCGGTGGTCGCTGGCTGTCGTTGCCAGTCGTCGGCCGCGAATAATACTTTCGGAATTTAATAAATTGTAATGGTTATTTTTGTCTTAAATGTAAATATTGGAGGATAATTTTGGAAATATAAGTTTCATAATGTCGAAATCAAGATAAACCTTACTTTCCTAAGGTTTTTCGATTCCGAATTGCATGCCTCTTTTGCTGACGTGTCGGGCATCGATCATTATTTGAAAATCACTGATTATCTAATACAAACAAGATTTTCATTAATAACCTTGAATGTATAACCAATATTATCAAGAATAACCCTAATCAAACGTATCTTAAGCACTGTATGGCTACGGAGTGGTATTGCCTGCTAATCTGCTATCATAATATCTACAAAATAACATTACAATACATTATAATAGTCTTGCTAAGATGATAATATAAACACAAAATGATAAATAACCCCAATCAAACGTATCTTAAGCACTGTATGGCTACGGAGTGGTATTGCCTGCTAATCTGCCATCATAATATCTACAAAATAACATTACAATACATTATAATAGTCTTTGCTAAGATGATAATATAAACACAAAATGATAAATAATCTTGATAAAAAAAATGCTAATATTTAATATATCATTAACATATGACTAATCAACATTAACATTAATCATTTCTAAGTCCTCATTACCCGACTCTCTTAGTTTAATAAGATCCTCGCTGTTTGATATTTCTCCATCATCTATTTTTCGTAAGTAATATTAATATTTATAAATAATTGAGATGTGGATTAGAATGATGGATTAAGACAAACTCCTCGTTGCAAGTCTCATCTCGTGGGATAAAAATTGATTATTATTGTTGTCGTTTATTCTAATTTGAACGCTAAAGGCGAACAGCAAGACAAACTGCAGTGCAGTGGGGTACCTCGCTTTGGGATTTCTTGCCGGCCTTAAATTGATGTGGCGATGATGAGGCATCTTGACAAGAACCGTGCATTTGCATTTAGTTCTCTCCACCCACCATCAGATTCCAAATTCAAGGAGGTCAACTCATTTCACATCTTGCTTTAAAGAGCATGCCATGCCTTTAATTGTCTCCTCTCGCCATTAATTTCCATGGAGCAAGGGAGGCCAGTGAAGCTCCATTATGATCATGTGAAGTGATGGAAATGGTAGAAGACATACCTAACCATGGATTTTGTAGATCCCACGCATTTCCTTTGTGTTGCAGATTTTTCACTTGGCTAGATGGGTTAACTAGGTTGGTATGCCTGCTTAAGTTAGTTGGTCAATCGAGCAGATTGGATCAGCCGTATAGATAGGCATGGCAGATCAATCGAGCAAGTTAATCAACAAACGTATCGGCTTGCCCATGCTAACCAGACCG
Organism: Boesenbergia rotunda; assembly: GCA_024364735.1. NCBI lineage: Eukaryota > Viridiplantae > Streptophyta > Magnoliopsida > Zingiberales > Zingiberaceae > Boesenbergia > Boesenbergia rotunda. The sequence continues at coordinate 319,992 of JAGFNQ010001395.1, forward strand.
GTAAATCTCTGATTATATTTATTTATTTATTATCATTCAGATGCTCGGATTTTATATTCAAGAACAGTTACTAAAGCAAAAAGAGTTTTGCTTCGGACATTACATTATCAACCTGAAAATTTCATAAAACTAAAACAAGCCACTGGCAGCTCACGCAAGAACATCACTAATTTGGCTGGAAAACAAGAGCATCATTGTATCATTGTTCTTTCCAAATTCGTCCGGTCACCCTCAGCTTCAACTCCTTCCGATCCCCTCCTGAGAAAAACAGAGCCATATTACGCTGGATGATTAGCCCATCATAACTGTCTCTCACCTTTCGATGGCTATCGCGTATGCTTCTCGGCACCCCTTGCCAAGTTATCTTCCTTCCATACCCTCCAACCTCAAGGCTGTAACTGTAGTTTTTAGCTTCACTATCGTTGCCCATGAATCTCAAGAATGCTATGTATACGGCCGACGTACCCAGCTGAAATGCCTCGAAGTGGAGGCAAAAATACTGTCCAAAGCAACTGAACACCTAAATAATGAAGCACGGCATGATTTGTCTGAGTCCACGTAAAAGATAAACTAGATATAATAACATGACAGGTAAGAAATGAACATATTTCTCAGATAAATCCACAATAAACATAATAACACTAGAAAAATAGAGAGCTGCTTACAGGTTATTATGCAAAAAATCAACTTTATAATCGAAGTATAGATCTGGTTAAAGGCAATTCAAATCCAACTCAACCTGGAAGAAACACTCTCCAATAGCAGTCAAATACTATGACTATCGAGCTAAAAGAATATTACTAATCAGTCTACACAATATCATGTTCGTCTGAGGTGCCACAAGTTACTAAGGAATGGGAATAAGGTAGATCTATGTTCCTGTGAAATTTTTTATGTTACAGTTCTAACTAACCGAGTAGAGGGAATGGCTGACTAACTAGATTGCAAGTTAAGAAATCAAACAAGTTCGCAGAGCCATAAATATAAGAGCAATTACCGTCAACATCCACGTAGCGTTCTCAACCTCATGTGGATTTGACTTCACATATCTATGGTTGAAAGTGCTTCCATTGTGCATGTCAACCTTGTGATCATCCTTCAAGTGAGTCACCAAATAAGAAATGTCGCCTACAACTGTGCACTCAGATCCAGCATAGGGACAACTGTAGGGTCTAAATATGCACTGTGATTCATGTTTCAGCTTACAGTAATACGGATATATACCCAGACAACCGAAGCTTGAATATTTGCAGGGTAATTCAAGAGAAGCTGCAACCTTCTCCAACGCAAGGCATCTTATGTTGCCAAGCTCATGCCTGCAAGTAGGGCATCGATTGTGAACTCTGGGTTTGCATCCAGAGCATAGTGTATGGCCATTTGAGCACTGCATACAAAAGAAAAGGAAACATCAAAATGAATTTCTACACAATGCAAATTTTAAAATAAATAACTTGACTTTGACTATGCCCTCCTGTCTTTTTTCTTGTCTTATTTTCTTATTGCTTTTCTCATGTCTTTCTTTTTGTCTTATTTCCTTATTGCTTTTCTCATTTTTATTGTGCAAACGTTTTTAAGGCATTATACTAATTCTGTTGTGTTGATAATTAAAACACATTCTATTTCTTTAGTTGTTAAAATAGTTTATCCCTCTATCTACACAATGCAATTTTATAAATACTTGCTTACTATGCCCTCCTTCTTTTTCTTGTCTTATTTCTTATTGCTTTTCTCATGTCTTTCTTTTTCGTCTTATTTCCTTATTGCTTTTCTCATTTTGATTGTGCAAACATTTTTAAGGCATTATATAATTCTGTTGTGTTATAATTAAAACACATTCTGATCTTTAGTTGTTAAATAGTTTTATTGCACCATCCCCCGCCCCCCCCCCCCCCCCCCCCCCCCCCCCCAAATCAAAATTTTACCGATGTATCATCATTTTGGCAGAGGTTATAATTACTTAGAATTTATTGATTTTTAAAATCTTGTGATTTAGCGGTGTGCATGATAGAAACTAGATCAATACATGACTAAGCTTGAGTTCGACTTAAGGTGTTTCTTAGTCAAGTTTTAGTCGAAAACTCACGTCCCAAACCTTAGGGTAGCTTAGAGGGCTCGTAAGCTGACTATGGCATGTTAGGCAGTGGACCAGAGGTTGCCAAATTTTAGGTTTACAGAATATTTCTGTTTAACAATGCAAAGGCAGATAGTATATAAAATATTGATGGCAAATACAAGCAGAAAATGTTAAGGCAAAACAACATAAAAGCAGCAAGGATTGACGCAAACGTTCTTGTGAGATCAAAGCTAAGAAGAGATTAAAAAAAACATGAGAAAAGAAAGAATGTATGTAAATAAACCTGATGAATGGGAGGATACATTGCATTCAGGCACACAGGACATTCCAAAAGTTCAGGGACGCTGCTTGCATCAGCGAAATTTGGCTTTAGTGAAAGCTGAACATGGTCATTTACTTGCTCACTGACTTCCACCATATCTTCATTTTTAGGAGGATCAATAACCTCAGGGGTGACTCTCCCTCATCAAAGTAAGTGGCATCAGGTGCCATGAGGAGATATTATTATGTACTGCAAGCAAAATTTAACCAAGTCAATAAAATTAGTTAACTGAAAATCAAATCCTCAAAAACCTCTTTGGAGAATGTACACAGACTAATACCGATTTTCTTCCTGAATTCTGTATGTGCTATGAATATCAATTAGATCTAATCAAGCTTTCCGAGAAAAGGAAATAAAGCAAGAGGCGAACATATAGATGTGAATAATCTAAAATTTCCCTTCGTCGGCATCAAATCCTCCAAAACGATCCACAAAGGTATGATTTTTAGGCACAAATAACGGATCAAAACCCTCAAAATTGCAACTAAAATGCGATGGACAGTGAACAAGAACAGGATGAAAAGCAAATTCAAACTAAAATTGAAAAAAAAAAAAACGAAACAAACTCTCTAGTCCCGTTCCACAATATCAACTAAATTACCTCTCGACAACCAAAAGGAGAGATCAAGGACAGCAGCAACAGGAGAAGGAATGATTTCTCTTCGACGTGACTCGAAGTTGCTCCACCGCTTAAGCATAGCCGGAAGACGATTCGAATTAAAGCCCGATTCTCTCTCTGTCTCCCCTCGGGAAAAACGAAAAACAAATATATAGTTTTGATGAGGAAAGGGATGCGGTCTGCTGTCCCCGGGCACGACGGAAGCCCTTAAACAGTACCTGCACCTCCTGAACTGAAGGGCTCGCTTTCAAAATGCGTGACGTTGGGGAAATTTGAAACGGTAGGCGGCAAAGTCAAGGACCACGGGGCCCCACTGAACCTAGCAAACAACCCTTGCCGTCAGATCTCGATCGCACGGTCCGCATGTTACCTGATTCGGCTTCATTTAATTGGCAGCCCTTATTAATTAGTTTCCATTTTGAAATTTGAAAGCTGGCGTATACAAACTTCATCTAATTTTAATTATATCAATCTGTGCATGTAAATCATTTTGCTGGCAGATGCATTAACGGTATTATAGGTATTCTAATCCATTAATACTTTTTTAAAACATTTTTCATAATTTTATTTTTTTATTTTTTTTTTTTTTTTTTTTTTTTTTTTTTTTTTTTTTTTTTTTTTTTTTTTTTTTTTTTTTTTTTTTTTTTTTTTTTTTTTTTTTTTTTTTTTTATATATATTTTTTTAATAACAATTCATAATTTTAGATGAATTTATACTTGGGTTATTTAAAAATTATTATAATAATCTATTTTAAATACATAAATTAATTACCGAATGGGCTTTACAGATTTTCTTATGTTAAAATATATTTTAATAAAATTTTAAATTATAAAATAATTTATAAATCAGTTTCAATTCTTGAATTTTTAAAATCAAGAATATATAATGGCAAAATTGAAAAGGGCTTTTTTAACCAAATATTCTATACACCCTATATTAATTTTTTATTAAAAGACGTCACATCTTTGTGTGAAATGACACAAATATTCTTTTATAGACACTCGCTTATGACATATGCATATTTCTAACACACGCATCTCTCATCTAAATTTTGATGAAATCACATTATAATAGTTACATTATTAGAGCTGCTACGTAGTTATAGCATCTATCCAACAACTATATTAGATAACTATTATAATTGTAGTAGCCTCCAGGGCATAGCATAGATATTAGGTGCATAATATTTTTGGCGTAATAGTTAGGGGACGATCCCTAAGAGATGATGTCTTGTATTTTCGGCTCCATCATGCATATGTTATCTGTGTACCTACATGAACTTCCCTCTATATCCGTGACACTAACTTTAGAGGGGTCATTCATTTTCAACCCATCATGGACCTATAGTCTATGTACCTACATGAACCTTCCTCCATCATGGACCTATTATCTATGTACTTGCATGAATCCTCTTCCATATCTATAGAGTCGGCTTTAGGGGAGGCGTTAAGATAGCGGATCTACTTTTCTTTTATTATAGTTGCAGTAGCTAGATGTTATAACATGGAAAAAAATTTAAGACAAAAATTATTTAGAATCTTTGAAAAAGACTTAAATAATATTCTTTAATTCTAAAATTGGGTATTATGGGTTTTCTCCTCCTAATTAATTATAGATCTCTAAACGAGTTTCGATTTAATATATTGTATGTCCTGTGATTCAACTCGAGTCAAAAATTATAACCTCTCAAAGTTTAATTATGTTTAAGATTCACATTATAACAACTACAAAATCGTAGCTACTATGACAGTCATAACAGCTACAATTTTGTAGTTGCTACAACTAATTATCACGCAGTCGTATTAACTACGGTTTCATAATTTCTAAATGTGAAAGTTAAATCTTAAGATTTAGAGATTCCATATCTAAATTACAATCATCCTCAAATCCTTGGAATCATATCTAATCCCACAAACTAAGAATGTGTTTATCTTGATCCACAAATTAAGGATCTTTACTTATCATTATTTCCATACAAATATTGTATCAACAACAAATTGTAATCATGAGCTAAAAAATGATAGGAAGAGTAAAAATGAGAGAGTGAAAAGTATAGTGAATGATGTGGCATGACGTGGCACTTTACATGCACACGTCCGATTATTGCTTGGAAACCATCGGCGGCCTTCGGCCGCCGCCCCGAATCAAACTATACCCTAAGAGGCACAGTGAATCCGTTGGAGATCGCTGCATGTAAGGTGTCACGTCATTCACTATGCTTTTCACTCTCCCATTTTCACTCTCCCTATCATTTTTCTACATTTTTTTTATCTTGGTATCAAAGTGAAATGAAAACTCTAACGATCATATGGTCAGAAATTTCCAACTAACAGGAACTCTTTATCATGACATCGCTCGCTCCCTAATATGGACAAAACTAAACCAAGGGAATTACACCCTTTGGAAATCCCAAGTAATATTTATGTCAAATTAAAGACCATTATTTATTTCAATTCAATTTATTCATGGAGAGTCTGCAACCCTAGCCAAGATGATAGTAACTCAGATTGAAGCTGGTGTAGAAGAGATCAAAGTCAATTCCAAATATGCAATCTTGGAGCAGCAAGACCAACGTCTCCTCAATTGACTTCCATCAACAATGTCAGAAGAAGTCTTAAGTCAAGTTGTTGGCACCTCTTTCACAACCTCAAGGCCCTTGTGGATGTTGTTGGAGAAAATGACGGTCTCACAATCTAATACACACCTCATGCAACTCTGGCCCAGCTACAAGAAAATATGGCTTCAGAAATAGATTTTTAAAACAAAATTAAAATTTATTTCAGATTTTGCTATCACTATTTCTCTATAAATATTGTATCAACAACACATTTTAGCCATGAGCTACATATTAATACAATATATTTTCTATCTTAAGTTTTGACTTGATTTGAACCATGAAACTCACAATATATATATCAAACTGAAGTTCATTCAGAACTACAATTAATTACCAAATTAAACTCCTAACAGCTAAGCTTCAAACTCAAAAAATATATCACTCAAATCGTTTTCGAAAGCTCCAAATAATTATACTTTTATATCGTAACACCTATAATTTTATATTGCTATAACATACCCAACCAATTTAAGATTTATGTGGGAGATGTGTGTATCAAAAGTAAATACGATATTAAAGGATAGTTAAATAATTATATATTGGATCATGGGATGGGATCGGATGGGCAAGGTGTTCTTTTGATAAAAATTGAAATGGGACGCTATATATCTTGATGATTCAAAAAAAAAACATAAGTGACGTTCTTTCAACTTTAGATCAAAAGATCAATATGGAAAATTAAATTATAAAATAATAAAATTTCAGCCCTCAAAAATAATAAAATAAATAAAAAACTTAAGATCAATATTGTACTTTTTAGATTCTTCTATAGGGTCCAAATTGTATTAACAGTTGGTTAATTTTATTTTAACATTAATCAAATTTCTCTAATTAATTAAAATTATTTTAATATTATTATAAAAATTTAAATCAAAATTATTTTAATTTTTTTAACATAGTAATTTTTTATTAACTCTGTCCAATATTTTTTTTATCGATCGTGCAATGTGCAGGTGCAGCCACGGTGTGTGCATTGTTGAACGGGGCTCAACGTACCCCACGTGCCCATGCATGATCAGCACGCGAAGCAACGAGCTCTCCATGCGCTGCAACGTGGCCGGACTCCTCCCTGCATCACTGTTGCGTGCTCAACCCTTCATTGTTTATCTAACACTACGTATACTAATGTACGTGGATAGCCAGGTTAATTTGAATACGAACTGCCACTGTATGAATACTTGAGATTCTCAAACATCATTCATTCTGACTTTTTATCTATATTGACCTTCCAATATACATATATAATATTCTAATTGGTCTAGTTTCAACTTTGCACCATCGATCCCCTCTCACTCGATTTTATGTGGAGATAGAGCATGGAGAAGATGTGGATCAGTGCAAAACTACAATGATCGATCGTCCTCCTTGAGGAGGTCGATCCACTGATAGACAATAGTGCATCGAAGGGGGCTAAAAGGGTTTTGCATTCAAAGAGGAGCTCATGGTGTGTAGCAAAACAAGATCAAGTGGAGGAGAGTTCGGATGAAATTAATGGTGTACATGAGAGTTTCTCTTCTTCCTTAAAAACAACAAACGAAAAGGTATATGGATTAATGATATATAGTGAAATCAATAAAAGCAAACGTGCATACATTATCCTCATCGCACACAATAGTTGCATCAGTTCGTATCGGTTTTGATGAGTAAGGATGAAAATTTTCGAAATTTTTGCAAAATTATAGAACATAAATGCAACTGACAACAGTGTTTTGGGGTAAATATTATTCATGCTTGATGAATACATATGCAAATCCAACATAGATATTGATCACCCAAGCAAAAAGCATGCACTATCATATCTCATCGACTAATGCATGCATTTACATATGCATGAAGACCGGAGCAACGCCGGAATATTCTGCCCTCGCCTCCTGCAGCTTTATCCGTCTTATGAGATGGTCGCCGAAGATGTCAGTTTTGAAAGCTTCCATTGCCTGTCCCAATTCACAACGCCAATCAATGTCAATGAATCACAAGGCCAGACCAGCAGTGAGAAACAATCTGAAGGTGGAGGAAAGTTATTAATCACCTGCAGGTGGAGGCTGCAGAAACACCTACCGTCCTCTGCGGTGTGAGTTGAAGCATTCAGAAGCTGAAGCCCCTCTCCATCTAAAGCACTCAGAATTCCAGACAAGGAAATCATGGCGTCTTGGCTCAGTAAACACAACTGCACCATGACTTCCCTGTTGCTGAGACAGGTAACTGAAACAAGGGGATAGCCTACACTTTGAACGCAATGGGTTTCTTCTTCGCGCCTCCGCAACACCAGCAGCATCTCTTCTTTTCTCCGAGACAGCTGCTGCAACTCTGCTTTCAGCTCCGGTATGTACTTCAGCACCTGCGAAATGGTCACTGGGATGCTTACCTTCTTTTCCTTCTGCACATCGAAGAAAAAAAACAGAGGATCATGTCCCTTATTCTTCAAAATGAAGAAAAGGAAAAGGAATTGCATACATTTTGTTTGGATTCAGGAAGTAGATTGCGAAGCGAGGAGTACAAGTCGTTGGTCTTCTTTCTTCGATCTCGCTCGTAGGCGTTGTGGCCCAGCTTCCTGGTGGAGCTCGGCGAGTCTAACTGGCCGCCGAGCATGGAGTAGTAGTGTTGGAAGAAGCTCTCGTCGTCCAGTTCAATCTGTTCCAACGCTCCATCTACGTCGGCTTCGGCTTCGGGTTCATTAAGCTGGGAAAAAGAGAAATCAGCGAACCCAGCTGCGGCCATACCAGTTTGATCTCTGCAAGTGAACGAGGGTGGAAGATCAAATCCCGTGCCCTCCCAAACAAGTTCTTCTTCCCTTGCTGCCTCGCCTTCTTGGTCATTGACGGTAGAGGAAGATGGCCCTAATTGTGATATATACTAGTAATTAATTACATTATTCTGCTAATTCGTTTATTTGGTTCACAGATTTGTTAATTATTAAAGGTTCAAGTCAATATAATAATTAATGCATTGATCTATCTCGTAATTAACCATGTTGTTGAATTGATTAATGAGATCTTGAGGTCGAAATGATAAGAAGGTAACTGGTCTTTATTTATTTATTTGAGAAGAAAGTAAGGCTTTATTTATACAAGTCGCTCTCCTTTTAGTTTTCTGTGACAGTTTCGAAACAAAAAAAAAAAAAAAAATGGAACCGCCATCTTAGTGGCCCCTGTCCCTATTCCACGGGTGTCCAGAGGGAGGCAAATCATGATTTTTACTGGTCGGGCAAGGCGCTTGGGACTGAGAGAATTTAAGCTAGCATACCAGGTTTTTATCCCGTGTGCGACTGACGACTCTCGAACCTGAGACCTCCGAAACAAGCGGCCAGACGCCTTATCAACCGAGCCAGTCCGTGGGAGCTCGATTTGAGCACATTACTCTGCTGTTCTGTCGGGCTAAAGATATTGAACATCTCGCTCCCCCTATTGAATTTAAGCCTCCTGGCTTCCTCCCTCGAGATGTTATACGAGCTCATGAGCACGGTCTGTCGGCAATCCACGGAAAGACGACGTCCTCCCGACGACGTGGTTCGCTATAGCGTTTTCGTGCGTATGGAACGATCCACTCGAACTGCTCGCTTTGAGCTTTCTTGATCACCACATGGTGCTGAGGAACCACCACAACACAGTTCGACCTCGGTGACTCACAACTCGCATGCGGCAGCTTCCTCTCAACGCATAGATCGCGCTATGAGCATTGGCGAGCCAATGAGGTGCGATGATGATGGCGATCTATATGATTGCAAAAGAAAAAAAAAGGTATGGAGTCCGCTGCCTCCTCGTGCTCTCATTTCTGAGCTTGGACTCGATCGGATGTTTATATTGGTTTGTGTGATGAAATAAGTAATTGGTTACCTGATGCTGGCGATCGAGTTGGTTGGCATTGCTGCTGGGGTCGGACACAGTGATGGTTGTTAGCGTTACGGGAAGTTACGGAAGAGGAAGAAACGTTTCTTCCTCTTCAGCTTCCAACGCTTAAAATATTCAAAGCCTTCATAAACCTCCATTGATGGAGATATTGATTAAGGCAGAGGAAGAGATATCTTCCTCTTATATAAGCCGCGTCCAAATACAATCCAAGGCATGCGATCAGCGAGGCGAGCAGACGAAGGAGCATTACACGAGGGATTTGGTTTGTGGCTAATTGGGATCGGTCCTTAGTGACGTTCTCGTGACAGCAAGCAGAAGAAGAAAGCAGAGGAGAAGGAGTCCTCGGTGACATTCTCGTGACAGCAAGCAGAAGAAGAAGAGAAGAAGGAGAACCGATCACTGTAAATTTTTGTATTTCGCAATCTAATAGAATGATATTCGTTTCATTAAAATGTACTCATGCTCGAGATCTAACAGTGGTATCAGAGCACTTAGATTCTAAGAGCATGAAAAACAATCATCGATTCTTCTCTTCTGTTCATTGCGTTGGTAATGGCGAAAAGAAAAGTTTCGTCGGCGTGGAGAAGAAGAAGATCAGGCAGGCCTGATCGGTCACAGAGTCCGATTTGGCTGTGGTCTGATCGGTCTAGTATCTTCCAGACTGATCAGAATCTGGCCTGATCGGTCACTGGACCGATCAGGCCACTGCCTGATCGGACCAGTGACCGATCAGGCAGGGGGAGAAGTTTTAATTTAAAAAAAAAATTGATTAAAACCAGCAACAGAATGGTTGAGAGGGGATTTGAACTACTGACCTTGCTGTTGAAAGGAAAGAGCTCAACCAAAAGCTTTGACCAATTGTTTGTTTAATTTTTGGTTCAATTAATTTAAATTAGACTCGAGTTTAACTTAAAGAGATTAAGTTGGTCTAACCGTTTTGGTTCAAACCATTAGTTGCTTTAACCAAACCAGTTTGATCAAATAATCTGAACTAAACAGACTGATTTGATCACTATGTTGAACCTCAAATTTAAATAGGCTTAATTGTAGCTACAAACGTAAAGGAAACTTATATGCTTTTATCTATTTGTGTGCTTCTTTGTATGCATATGTGTGAATTGAAAAAAAAAACTGGTTTTGTTACTGGTTATGTCAGTTTTGTACTGACTATATCGTTTTTCAATTCTAGATGTCGCATGAGATATGCACCCCGATTCGTTGCTATGAGCGAAGTCGTGAGATAATGGAGCAGATAGAAGAAGTTTACAATAGTCCCATTCTCGGGATCCAAGGCAATATAGGAAAATTGGATCGATTATTTTGGAAACTCGAGCAGGAAGAGTTTCCAATCTTGGATGACTATAGAATTGGAGCATTGATTCGTTCATTGCCAAAGCGTGCGCGAGAAGTTGCACACCAGATATGGGGGCATCATGAATGTCGCATCTCATATACTGAGTTATGTAAGCAACTACTTCGCCATGAGTTTCCAGAGGATCTAGGAGATTCTGAGGAGGACCCAGAGGAAGATCCCGAAATGTTCGAGGACGATCCCGAAATGTTCGAGGGCGATCCTGAAATGTTCGAGGAAGATCATGAAATGTTCGAGGAAGATCCAGAAATGTTCGAGGATGATCCTGAAATGTTCGAGGAATATCCCGAAATGTTCGAGGAATATCCCGAAATGCCTGGTCCCGAAATGTTCGAGGAAGATCCCGAAATGCCTGGGGAAAATCCTGAAATATTTGAGGAAGATCCTGATATTGAAATGATCGAGGAAGATCTTGAAATATTTGAGGAAGATCCAATAGAATCTGTAAAAGATCCCGAGCCTGATCAGACTGGCCGATTAGAGATGAACGAGAGAGTGATAGCCACTGCCATAATATTTTTTATTATGGGAATGATGTCAACTTATCTAGTTTATTAAATTCTGGTTGTTGTACGAACTTATTAAGCCTATTAAATAAAGTTATGTTATGTGTTAACTGACTTATCAATAATTAGTTCATTATATGATTAGTTCATATTCAATGATTAGTTCATTTATATGATTAGTTCATATTTAAGACAAATGATTAGTTCGTTTAATGGGATGTATGTAATATAATTGATCAATGCTAATTAGATTGGATTATACGAATGATGAGTGGAAACGTAGTTATCACTTGATTTCGTAAACCAAGTCAAGTTTACATTGAGTCAATCAAAAATTATGTACATATGTTATACACTAAATTAATTAATAATATGTTTATTTATAATAGATCATGACAACTAAGAACATCATAGCTGAACTGAACAAGGGAGAGAAATTGTATGGGGACAACTATAAAATATGGCATCTCAAGATACAATATGTTCTTGAGGAACAAGAAGTTCTGGAGGCTGTAAATCATTTCATGGTAGAACCTGCTGTTGGTTCAATGCACAGTACATACTTGATCTAGATGCCTATAGGGCATGGAAGAAAAAGGACTCCACTGCAAAGGAGATATTGATTAGTTCAATGGTAGATGACCTGGTATTTGAGTATGAGCCACTACCATCAGCTCATGCTGTCTGGGTTGCCCTAAGAGAGAGATACAGTGGAGTTAGTGTAAGCAAGCTTCGTCAACTGACAATCAAGTTTGACAGTTGTAAAAAGCGCCCGAATGTGACGATGACCCAACATCTGAGAGAAATGGATAATATGATTCGGGAGCTTAAGACTGTTGGTCATGAGTTGACCGACGAATAACAGGTTCAAGCAGTTATTCGTTCCCTTTCTGATTCTTGGGAAACAATGAAGCAGAACCTTACTCACAGTGAGAGTATCAGGACTTTCATTGATGTCTCACGTCATATTGAACTGGAGGCGGAGAGAAAAGAATCCGCAAGGATTTCTGAGCAAGCTTTTGTAGCTGAAGGTTCTGGATCCAAGAATAAGAAAAAATGGTTTAAGAAAGGGAAGAGTAAGGGAAAAGAAGCTGGTGCTACTACTGTGCAAGACCCAATCAAGAAGAAAGGAAAGAAGAATGGAAAGAAACCTAAAGGCAAACTAACTTGCTACAACTGTGGCAAGAAGGGTCATTTTGCTCGGGAGTGTATTGAGCCGAAAAAGGTAAATCCATGTTTGTCTTCTTTTCATGAGCTTTATGTTGCTAGTTCGGTGTTGTTAGCTGATTCTTATCTTTTGTGGATTATAGATTTAGGAGCAACGAACCATGTAGCTCGTGATCGAGCTACGTACGTGGAGTACCGTCGGGTACCAGCTGACAATAAGTGGATATATGTGGGAAACAATGCAAGAATTGAAGTCAAAGGAATTGACACTTGAAAACTCAACCTTCGTGGTGGGCGTACATTGTTTCTGCATGACGTCTTGTATGCTCCTGAGATTCGACGGAATCTGGTTTCTGTGAATTGTCTTCTTGAATTGGGTTATTGTATGAATTTTTACAGTCGTCGTGTAGAACTTAAAATTGACTCTGTGTTAATTGGATATGGTTTTATATCAAACGGTTTTATGGTTCTTGATGTAGAACCAGATGTTAATTGTGGAAATAATGGTTATTTTTCAAACATTGCTCTTACTAGTGATGCTGATGTTAATGATGAAATTTGGCATGCTAGATTGGGACATATAGGACAAGAAAGAATGAATAGATTAGCAAGAGAGGGTCTGATCGGCACTCGTGCTAAAGTTGACTTGTCTATATGTGAGCACTGTCTTGCTGGAAAAGCAACTAGGAAACCGTTTGGTAAGACTATTAGAGCTGATTCACCATTGCAATTGATTCATTCGGATATTTGTGGTCCAATGAACATGAAGGCTAGAAATGGAAGTTCATATTTCATTACATTTATTGATGACTTCACGCGTTTTGGTCATGTGTATTTGATTTCTCATAAATCTGAAGCATTAGATTGCTTTAATCGTTATTTGAACGAAGTTGAGAATCAATTGGAACGTAAGGTTAAAACCTTACGCACTGATCGTGGAGGTGAATACTTGTCTGATCAGTTCAAGACAATATGTAATGAGAAAGGGATTATTAGATAGTTAACTATCCCTGGAACTCCATAGCAAAAAGGAGTTGTTGAAAGAAGAAATCGAACTCTTCTTGAAATGGTTAGGTCGATGATGGCTCAAGCTAATTTGCCTATTTCCTATTGGGGAGATGCAATATTGGCTACAACCTACATACTTAACCGGGTGCCTTCTAAATCTGTTCCATCTACTCCATATGAACTTTGGACAGGCAGAAAACCAGATTTGAGTAATCTGAGACCATGGGGGTCAGCTGCTTATATTCATGACAAGACTCACAAATATGGAAAATTAGGACCCAGAGGTAAGAAGTGTATTTTTGTAAGATATTCTGATACCTCTAAGGGTTATGTCTTTATTGGTGAGCAGCAAGATGGAACCATCTCTGAAATTGAGTCAAGAGATGCTACTTTTCTCGAAACTGAGTTCCCAACAAGAGGTGAAGTTGATAAATCAACTCCTCTATTTGCAATAGAGGAGGAGGATACTGTTCCTCCATTAACAAATCAGGAATCTCAGGGAATGCCTGAATCTAGTCAACCTAGTGGGAGTGAATTGCCTATAAGTGAATTAGTTTCTCAACAGTCAAACCTGCGAAGAAGTAATCGTAAGATTATTCCTCGGAGAAGGTTTGACATTGAAAATGAGGCATTAATGATTCTCCCAGTTGACGATGAAGAACCTCGAACGGTTGAGGAAGCATTAAATGCTCAGTTAGAGAAAAATGGAGAATTGCAATGGATGAAGAAATGGAGTCTATGAGAAAGAATCGGTTTGGGATTTAGTCGATCTTCCTCCAGGCCGAAGGGCTATTGGGAATAAATGGATTCTCAAAATCAAGAGGAAGGCAGATGGATCGATTAATAAATACAAAGCTCGTTTGGTTGCAAAAGGATATACCCAATGGAGGGTATTGATTTTGAAGAGACATTTTCCCCTGTTGTGAAGTTTGTGTCAATACGTGTCATTTTAGCTATAGTAGCACATTATGACTTGGAATTACATCAGATGGATGTAAAAACGGCTTTCCTTAATGGTAATCTTGACGAGGAAATCTATATGGCACAACCAGAAGGTTATATTGCTGATGGCCAAGAGGAAAAAGTATGTAGACTTAAAAAGTCTATATATGGGCTAAAGCAAGCGTCGAGACAATGGAACATAAGATTCAATGAAGTCATTTTATCTTATGGTTTCGAAATGATCAATGAGGATCATTGTGTTTACCTAAGAAAGGATAAAGGAAAGTTGGTCATTTTATCATTATATGTTGATGATATGCTGATAGCTGGAAGTGACTTAAAAGTTGTGATTGATGTCAAGTCTTGGCTTTCATCACAATTTGACATAATTGACATGGGAGAAGCTGAGTATATCTTAGGAGTACGGATCATTCGTGATCGATCAAAAAGACTTTTGGGTCTGTCCCAAGAAGCTTATATTACTAAGATACTACAACATTTCAATATGTTTAATTGCAACGTTGAACAAACACCTACAGCTAAAGGTGTTGTTTTGAGCAAAAGTATGTCTCCCAAGACTCCTGAAGAGATAGCCGAGATGAAGAAAAGATCATATGCTAGTGCCATTGGTAGTTTGATGTACACTATGTTGTGTACTCGCTCTGATATAAGCTATGCTGTTGGCTTAGTTAGTCGTTTCCAGTCGAACCCAAGATCGAGACACTGGAAAGCGGTAAAAAGGATATTCGGATATCTCAAAGGGACGACAGATTATTGGCTCTGCTTCCAAGGATCAAAGCTGAGCTTGAAGGGCTACGCAGATGCAGATTGGGCAGGGAACCTTGACGACAGAAAATCCACATCTGGCTATATTTTTTTGCTGAATGGAGGTGTCATTTCATAGAACAGCAAGAAACATGCTTGTGTAGCACTGTCGACAATGGAGGCTGAGTATGTGGCTTGTGCAGCGGCTGTACAAGAAGCTGTCTGGTTGAGAAGGTTCCTAAAGCATCTGAAGATTGTTGAGGACAGTGGGAGCCCTGTTACAGTGAATTGTGACAATCAAGCTGCTATAGCCTTTTCCAAGGATCCTAAATATCACAGCAAAGGCAAGCATATAGAAATTAAATACAATTTTGTAAGGGATATTGTTGACAAGAAAAAGATAATTCTTGAGTACATCCCAACCCGAGCAATGCTTGCAGATCCTTTTACTAAGCCATTGACTAAAGAGTCATTTCATGAGCATGTGAAGTCTTTGGGACTACGCAAAATGTAAAACATTGTAAATGTATTTGTTACATTTATATAAATGAAATGTTATGATCTATTCAGTGTAAATGTATTTGTTACATTTGGAAAAAGTCTCGATGAGCATGTTGGCAGGCTGAGATTGGTCCACTCACATGGACAATCGTCTCTATTTGTTGAGTATAAATAGAGGTAAGACCATTACTTATGAGACAACTTATGTAGTTGTGAAGAGAGACATACTCATAAGTTGAGGTCGCCTTGATTTTGTATCAAGATGAGATCATTTATGTAATGATCGAAGTAAATGCACCCACCATTTACTAAACCTGTTTAAAGCCAGATTGGAATTCATAAGTTGAATTCGGATTAGACGTTAGGTATGTCTAGATCGAAATCTGTACGATGTTAAATATTTGAGAAAAACATGCACTCTTTTTGGTAAAGAGAAAAACATCGTAGCATGTGATTCATACCACATGTGCTATAGCGACAATTAGGGTAGTAGGAGAATGGATCCCTGCTTCTCTACTATGTGAGACCCTTGAGATTATCAGTTAATCTCAATCTTACCCTAAGTGACTATTTAGCTGTCTACTTGAAGTTTTAATCAGTGTTTGCTACTTTAGTGTGTGTCCTATTGACTATGGATGATTCGGTCTATGGAGCATAACTAGGAAAGCGACTGATTAGAATGAATAGATTCTAGCTGAAAAGGAAGATTAAAATTGGTTTACATCTGTAATATTTATTCACTGGTCGACCAGTTATATTTTTTTGTTAAGTACTTAAAAATGTAATTGTGAATAAATGTATTGATTTGAGATGTCGAACATGCTCTTGACATAGATGTCATATGAGGGATTAGAGATGTTCATATTGATGTAAATATTTAATCTGGGGTAAAGGCAAGTTATTGATGTCTCTGATTCGTTCTATAGAGCAGCTAAGTTAAGTGTAACAACTTTCTTAGCATTAATTGCTCAGTGTGCTTGCTGTCGCACGAACCATTTTCCCTGAAGTATGAATTGAATGCTCCTATATGGTCTTTGTGACTTTCTGACATGGTCTTAGTGACTAGATGCTCCTATATGGTCTTTGTGACTGTCTTACATGGTCTTAGTGACTAGATGGCCTATATGGATAGAATTGGACGAGTGGGAGATGTTAGCGTTACGGGAAGTTACGGAAGAGGAAGAAACGCTTCCTCCTCTTCAGCTTCCAACGCTTAAAACATTCAAAGCCTTCATAAACCTCCATTGATGGAGGTATTGATTAAGGTAGAGGAAGAGACATCTTCCTCTTATATAAGCTGCGTCCAAATGCAATCCAAGGCATGCGATCAGCGAGGCGAGCAGACGAAGGAGCATTACACGAGGGATTTGGTTTGTGGCTAATTGGGATCGGTCCTTAGTGACGTTCTCGTGACAGCAAGCAGAAGAAGAAAGCAGAGGAGAAGGAGTCCTCGGTGACGTTCTCGTGACAGCAAGCAGAAGAAGAAGAGAAGAAGGAGATCCGATCACTGTAAGTTTTTGTATTTCGCAATCTAATAGAATGATATTCGTTTCATTAAAATGTACTCATGCTCGAGATCTAACAATGGTTACCTACTGGGACTTCGCCGTTGTTGTAGCACCAGTGTGCGACACCGGAAGGCAATGCAATGAGGTCACTTTTGATCCAGTTTGTCACGCCCCGAGACCCAGGAGCCGCCGATCCAATAGAAAATCGGACAGCATCTCCCCTGTCCGGCGGACAATTTACACATACATATAATATCCAAATCACACACAATATATATATTCGGCCTCAGGCCTCAAAATCCAGACATAATATAACCATAACACAAAGTAAATCATACCTGACTGCGGACCGGTCCGACTTATGACGAATCAACAAATACAACAACCCCTTAGGGCTCACGACACATACGACATATACATATCGCCTAAAGAATTATAAAACAACACACTATAAAGTACAAAACGAAACCATGTCGTCGTGATGGGTAGGGACTGGCTGCTGGGCTCTTCTGGCGACTCCAAGTCTCTCAACCTGAAATAAAAACATATATGGCAACGGGGTGAGTCCATAACTCAGCGGATACCCAACAGATATGCGTAGAAAGTTATAATAACAATAGGAGTCTACGCTGATACAGTCTCATATGAACAATATGAAAGGGTATACTGAAGATACTGAATCAAGATACATACCAGAATCCATCTAACCTGAAAAGAGGGTAATCAATACCTATGGAGCACCAATAGACCTATAATCTCAGATAACAAGTCTCCAGTATATGCATGTCAAACAAGTGCAGCAAGTAAATGCAGCAAACACAGTCAATGCATAAATGCATCATATGCACATGATGCAATGTCATGGTCACCCCCTAACTCCAGTCAAGCCACCGAGACAGGCGATACTGTGTCGGCCGAGTGGGTAGAGCGATGACACTGTCCGCACTCTGCCATCACTGCTCCTGAGTGACCGAGTAGACAGGATGCTGGTGGAGCTATCGCTCCGCCCCATGTATATATGGGGGAGATCTCTCTCTCATCTTCTCTGGTCTATGGGTAGAGAAGGGATCCCTGCCTGCTACCACGCTCCGAAACCACTACCCATGAGCGGACGAGCGGAGCAGTACAGAGCAAATGCACACACCCAGCGGTATCCACTAACCCATGAGTGGCCGTGTGTGCATATCATATGCCGGAAGACGATTAGGCTCAACCACAAGGGAATCGCTGATCGCCGGCATGCAACAGTGCAGGTATGGTGCATGACTAACACATGCAACCCCTCACCCAGTCCTCAGTATACTAAGCCTCAGTCTGAAATCCTATAACAGGAAATACAGATAACCTACAAGGTATACTGGCCGAAAACTACTGATCCCTCAATGTCAAGTGCAAGAGATACATCACGATCCCTAGGCATACATATAGATATGACAATACTTGAGACTGTATGGAACTAACAGCATAATAACCCAGGGATAACTAACAAGTATCCAAGACAAGCATAATAACTCAGGGATAACTAACAAGTATCCAGAACAGGCATAATAACTCAGGGATAACTAACAAGTATCCAGAACAGGCATAATAGCTCAGGGATAACTAACATGTATCCAGGACAGGCATAATAACTCAGGGATAACTAACAAGTATCCAGAACAGGCATAATAACTCAGGGATAACTAACAAGTATCCAGAACAGGCATAATAACTCAGGGATAACTAACAAGTATCCAAGACAGGCATAATAACTCAGGGATAACTAACATGTATCCAGGACAGGCATAATAACTCAGGGATAACTAGCAAGTGTCCAGGACAGGCAAAATAACTCAGGGATAACTAACAAGTATCCAGAACAGGCATAATAACTCAGGGATAACTAACAAGTATCAAGAACAAGCATAATAACTCAAGGATAACTAACAAGTATCCAGGACAGGCATAATAACTCAGGGATAACTAACAAGTATCCAGAGCAGGCATACTAACTCAGGGATAACTAACAAGTATCCAGAACAGGCATAATAGCTCAGGGATAACTAACAAGTATCCAGAACAGGCATAATAACTCAGGGATAACTAACAAGTATCCAGGACAGGCATAATAGCTCAGGGATAACTAACAAGTATCCAGAACAGACATAATAACTCAGGGATAACTAACAAGTATCCAGAACAGGCATAATAACTCAGGGATAACTAACAAGTATCCAGAACAGGCATAATAGCTCAGGGATAACTAACATGTATCCAGGACAGGCATAATAACTCAGGGATAACTAGCAAGTATCCAGAACAGGCATAATAACTCAGGGATAACTAACAAGTATCCAGGACAGACATAATAACTCAGGGATAACTAACAAGTATCCAGGACAGGCATAATAACTCAGGGATAACTAACATGTATCCAGGACAGGCATAATAACTCAGGGATAACTAGCAAGTGTCCAGGACATGTAAAATAACTCAGGGATAACTAACAAGTATCCAGAGCAGGCATAATAACTCAGGGATAACTAACAAGTATCCAGGACAGACATAATAGCTCAGGGATAACTAACAAGTATCCAGAACAGGCATAATAACTCAGGGATAACTAACAAGTATCCAGAACAGGCATAATAACTCAGGGATAACTAACAAGTATCCAGAACAGGCATAATAACTCAGGGATAACTAACAAGTATCCAGGACAGGCATAATAGCTCAGGGATAACTAACAAGTATCCAGAACAGGCATAATAACTCAGGGATAACTAACAAGTATCCAGAACAGGCATAATAACTCAGGGATAACTAACAAGTATCCAGAACAGGCATAATACCTCAGGGATAACTAACAAGTATCCAGAACTAGCATAATAAACAAGGCTAGCGTATAATCTTACTGCTATCTATAACCAACCATGCATAGCAATATGACAATATCTAAAAGATAAGTCAAAGGGTACCCGCCTCCAATGTAGAAGTTCGCGAACGAAGAGAACCTCCCGTCCTGATAATCCGTACCAATTACCCAAATCGATTCCCTGTATCAAAGGACATATATTTAATAAGCTATTGACACGTATAGTGACTAGCTTAAGGAATCCCTAACTCGTACTAGGGCTATCCTAATCATCACCTGCTCAAAAACTCCAACTCACAACATGGTATCATCACCAAGATCAGTTGCTATCCCAAGGACACAAGACATTCGATTAGAAACGCTATAGAACACCTTAATTTGAAATGATTCAAAATCTGATCCAAATAGGACAACAAGAATTAATCTGATCAAAAATCAACTCAAACTCCACAAGGACAGTTTCATGAGAAACAGCTCACACAAATCAAATGAAGATAAACCATACCCAATTCCAAAAATTCCATTTCAATTCATACTGCAATAACACAATCCTTACCTGGTTTTGTGTTGCCGACAACTCCCCTTGCTCAAATCCGGCAGACCAGCCCAGAGGAGGAAGATCAATGAATCTCAATTCCCTATCTAAGCTATCACCCAAGACACAAACTCAAGATCCTGAGCTCACATCCGAAACCAAAAACCGAATCATTACTGAGCAACATGAACCATAACAGAACAGAAATTTGATTCTGGAATCGGATAATCCTTAACCCCAAATCGAAAACAACTCCGAACAGCTCTTACCTCAGATTCTCAGCGATCCAAAACCAATAACAGCCAGATCCAAGAAGAAGGAAATGCTACAAGGTCCAAGTCGAATTCCAATCAAAATTTCAGAACAGCCACCGAATTGCCCTCTCCAGTTGGCCTTGACCGAGCTAGGTCCAGATCCACCACGCGGAGGAAGATGCCACTGGATCCAACCACGGCGATGCGGAAAACAGATCACCGGCGTCGACACTAGCATCGGGCGATCGACACAATGGAAGAGGCGCTGGCTTCTTCTTGGTTGCGATCGATTGAGGAGGAGTCGACGCTTGGCTGTGGCTAGGGCTCGCAGAAGGGAGAGGAAGAAGGAAAGAGACGGCGCTGCGGCTAGGGCACGCGCGAAGGGGAGAAGGAAGGAGACGGCTGCGCGTGTTGGCTGCGGGCGCAGGGAGAGGAGGCTTTCGGCCGATTAAGACCTAGGTTAGACTTTAATCACAATATATATATATATATATATATATATATATATATATATATATACACATATTAAACTTCTCCCCCCAATAAAACGAATAACCTAATTATGTTCTTTTATTTATCCGATTCATCCTCGTAAATTCCACCAAGGATTCAGAAAATTTTTTGAAAATTTCCCGTAATATTTTACAAAGTTATTTCTTGATTTGACCTTTAGCGTTACTTTCCGTATTTTACAGTCTTAATCTATAAAGAAGAGTGTGTTATCAATGAAAGCCAATACAACAATAATGTGACTTGTCGAAAACGTAAAATCTAACTGGGATGATCGTCGAAAATTCCTACAAGGAAAATAAAAAAAGTTCAGAAGCAAGGTCAGGAGGTCTCCAACGCATGCACTCGGACGTTTAAGTTAAACAATGTCAAAGTGGAAAAGTAAAAGAAGGGGGATTATACCATATGTATATCGTAAAGGAGAGACCCTTATATATATGTGTGTGTGTGAGCGCACGCGCGCATCTTTGATGACCGTCCATCGTCAAGGTGTCACATCTACTTATAATAGAAAGATTATATCAAGAATTGACTGAGCAAGTCAGTATTTAGGCCATTGAGTCATTGAGCAATTGCGTATTGAGTCAGCAAACTCACTGAGCGGCTAATCCTGTCAGGGAAACATGTTAGTTTTTAAAGAAGTGGCAGGAAAGTGATAGGGCGATGTCATCCTAGTCTTAATCAAGGTGACAGACTTCTCGATGATGACTCCTTAAATGCCCAAGAAAGAAATCCCAGAGGGGGAGGCTCAGTTTTGCCTAATAGGATAGCTGAGTTAAGGCCCAGGGAGAGGATTAATTAGGCTCTAGCTATAAAGTGGTCCAAGAAAAAGAATGTGTCTGTCGATCAACAATTATATGTATGAGTGAACTATACCGATAGACTATATTAAATGACTTGCTGACTTTTGGGGGCTTTTGGCGAAAAAGAAACCCTATAGGATTTTTTTTTACTAATATATAATTTGAATAGAGTTTATTAGAAAATTTAAAAAAATATGAAAAACTCCATACAAAATATATTTCTCGAGATTCTTGTGCAACACCATTCAAATATATTTCCCAAATTTTTCTAAAAAATACAACCCGTACAAAATATATTTCCCAAGCTTCTCCAAAATGTGCAATACCTACAAATATTTAAAAAAACACAAGGATTAAATAATCATTAAAAAAATCTAAATCCTTTAGGGTGTATTTGGTTGGGGTTATCCATCCAAGGTTATCAACGAAAATCTTGTTTGGTTTAGATAATTAGCGATTCCCAAGTACTGATCGATGCCTGACACGTCAGCAAAAGAGTCATGCAACCCGGAATCGGAAAACCATAGGAAAGTAAGGTTTTTCTTGATTCTGGGGTTATGAAACTTATCTTTTCAAAATTATCCTCCAATATTTACATTTAAGACAAAATAACCATTACAATTTATTAACTTCCGGAAGCAATATTCGCGGGCGACGACCGATAACAACGGTCGACGACCACCGTCGGCGCCTGACGAACACCGCCGGCGGCCGTCGACCACCACCGTCGTCTTTAAAATCATAACATTTCATTTTTAATGCATAAAATTATCAAGTTATTTAATCTTTCTTGAGATAAAATTATCAAGTTATTTAGGGGGCGCTTGGTATATATTTGGCAATGGGAATGGTAATGAGTTTGATTGAGGAGTTTATGGGTTTAGTGATAACCTAGTGGAGGTTGGGTTATAAAATCAAGGGTATCTATCATATCCATATTTTGATTCCGGTTCCCGTATATCAAACATCATAAATAGAAATGAAATAAATTTCATTTTCATTCCCGCCTTCTAAACGCGCTTACTAAGCGCCCCTTTAATCTTTCTTGAGATATAGTTGAACGCAAGTGTGGTTTTATTAATTTTAATTTAGAAAAACTTCTTTTTGATGATGCTATAGTAACTAATATAGTTAACAAAATTCTATAAACAATAAAAAAATTTGGAAAACAATACAAGACTTTTAAAAATTCAACAACTTCGAAAGTTGACTTTGTTTCTATTGGTAAATAGATTTGTAGCACTTGAAGCTTATCAAAATACTCATGCAATTTATTATATATCATCCATTGAAAATAACTTTTTAGGATTAAATAAAAAACCAAAAATATTTTCAAAAAATTTCAGTTGTTCAAATTTACTTTTTAAAGATGAAATAGCAATATCAACGATAACAAAAAAGAAATCCTAAAAGATTCCTCAAAAGATTATTTCATCAAATTGTTTCTTTCTACAAGTTATACGTTTTTAACCTTTATTAAAACAATCTAGCAATATATATTTTTTTCTAAAACTTTATTAGAATAATCTAATAAAATATATTATATATGTATGTAAAATTTACGAGCCCCAAAAATCGAGGGCCCTAGGTCATCACCCCCGGTGATATGCCTCAGGGTCAATCTTGCTTGCTGATTAACCATATGGGATGGTAGGTCGATCGGCCACCGCAAGAGACGGTAGGTCAAGTGGCAGAGTAAAATGATAGGTTGAGTGGCCATATGGAGTAGTTGGCCGATCGATTATATGGAGCCCTCTACAAATAGTCTACCGCCCTTGGGACTCCTATGGCCACGTATCCTATAGCAGGTCCACGTCAGCCATTTGACCCGAGCTTGTCCTACGTGGATGAGGGCCCTAGAACTCCCCGTATCAACATTCACAAAAGAATTGTTGTATCCTTTGGTGCTCATCCCAGAACTGTTGGCTTTGGCCTGCAACTTCCTCTTCTCGTTGTTGCTCCAAGGCTTATCGCGGAGATTGGAATCGCTCCGGACAACCAGGGATCACCATGGTGATACCCCTTCCTGGAAGATGTATGCACATATGGAGACTTTGCTTTACGTTAGGGTGTGAAGTAGGAAAGATCAAGGGACGAGCCTTGGACGATGTAGATCAAGGTAGGGGTGTCGAAGAAAGAAGAGGCCCTTGGGTTGGCACATTGGAACTGCTCATTGTACTGGTCAAAGTACTCAGTGAAGTCAGCCTCAGACGGCAAGCGGTGAGTGAGTGTGCATGTCTAATTCACGATGAAGTTCAACATGATTATTTCAATTTAAAAAAGGCATAATTATTAATTCAGAATTTGAAATCAAACTTTATCGGCAACCATGCATCTAGAACTTGAAAATCTACGTTTGTTATTGATAAAACCATAACCTCCGATTTTTTAATCTAATTCTGTCGTTTAAACCCATTTCGAAGCATTTTTGTTATTTTTGAAAATCTATTTCCTTTCTTTACAAGTTTGAAATTAAGATATTTTAATTATAATTTCTTTCATTTATTTAGGCGTTAGGTTAGATATAAATAAGAGTCTTGTTTAAGGGTTGGAGATTCATCTTCTAATCATAATACATTTTTTTTATTATGGTAAAATTCGAAAAACGATGTATTTCTCTTCATTTTAGAAGGATTTTCTACTTATTCTCTCCTTCATCTTTTTTTTCAGTGGCTCACAGGATAATCGCTATCCGACATCAATGAGCTCAAGGGTGGTGAGGCACTCGATTAGGCATTGGCTCCGATAGTCGAGGCGGTGTTGGGCCACCAATGGCTCGCCTAAGCTCTGCTAATCGAAGCCAAGTTGCGCGAGAGAGGGGTGAGGGAGGAGACTCCATAAAAAATCATACTGACCTGAGCGCCCCACACAGCCAATCTCACGGTTATTTATAGAAAGGTAAATCAAAAAAATAAATAGATCATCACATAGAAGGATATTTTCTCCGACTTTATCGGAAATCAACTCTTAACCATTTCTATAAATTTATCATACGATAATTAATTATCGTATGTGGGTGTTGCCATCTGGAGATCTAGGAGTCAAAATCCAGCAAAACAGTATGCCACCCTCTCCACACACTAGCCACAACATCCAATCTAGTAGCTCACATGATTTATCTCCTTTGTGTTGGCCCTGAAATGGATTAGCTGGGATACTAGGACTAGCGAATCCCTTTTTTGCCATCTTAATTTAGAAATTCAACTTTATTTTACCAATCACATTTTACCTTAGTAATGATACCTTAATTATTATCTTTCAATAATAGACTAAGGCAAGATTGAATGATCATCATTATCAAAATTGAAATCATATTAGTAATCAACTCAGAAAGAATGCCAATACCATAAAACAAAAGGAAAATAAAAAACAAAACAAAAAAGATAATAGAATAAAATCAGTCATGAACAAAATAGGATAGTAATAAAAGTTATTTCTTTACTAGTCATCAGGAAAAGAATATAAATGTAAAAAAAAAAAAAAGGCATTTAGCACAGATATAGTAGAAAGAAAGTCATATACCCGAACTATATATTAATCTAGTAGACCAAAAGATCATACTTACGAAAGAACTGCCAGGCCATGATTTCTCACAGTAACGTTATATCTTCTAATAATTGATTTCCCACTCGAAACAAAAAATCATTCATGATCGAAATGAAAGCGAGATGACAAGCAACCTTCACCAATATGATTATTACAAAAATAAAAATAAAAATAGTTCGATCTAGCAGAATGAAGAAAGGAGAAAGGCTTTTACAAACATCCCATGTGGTAGTAAATGATGAAGATTTCAACTGGTTTAGTTACCGCAATTGGCGCCGCCGAGGAGGCCGGACGACGAGGCGCCACCACCGTTTTGGTTCCCAAGGTGGAGGTCGGACATGTCTCGTACCGCAGCAGCCTTGCCGGCGTCGACGCCTTTGCTGTAGAGAATGCCCTTGAAGACGCGGCCGCCGATCTTGACCGTCGCATGGTAAGCGTACTCCATCTCGCCGCTGTCGACCGGCGTCACGCGCACGCACCGGAACATGGCCGGCGCTCGCACCTGCCGCGGCAGCCCGCTCCTGACGACCGCATCTGCGTGGCAGAAGAATCGGATTGAAATGCGAGTAATTAAATGAAACTTGGGCCGTTCTGAAAAAATTTATTCCTTTTTTCGGATAAAAAATGGAGATATTGACGTAGAGGAAGGAACCTTGGTGGGTGATGGAGGCGGTAGTGTCGGAGCTCCAGGACGGAGCGGCGTTCTCCGGCAAGCAAGCCGCGAGGCGGGGCTTCTTCTGGGAGGATGCTGCAAAGAGGGGTTCCCGGCGGGCAGCCGCCGGGACCCACGTGTTCTTCACGTGGGTCGAGCATTCGAAACCCCGGCTGGTGCCGCAGTGATGGCACGACGTCCCTCCGCCTTCTGCCGCCGCCTCGGTCCCGTTGTCGGCAAGGATCCCGCTCACGTTGACTCCGGTCGGCACGGGCTTGGCGAGATAGGCCGAATGGGTGAAATTAGGGCTAGGGTTAGGATTAGGGACGGGGAAAAGGAGATTAGGGTTGCGGTCGGGCGATGGTTGGGGCGGGTGCCAGAGGCGCACGCCGCCGAAGGTTTTGCCACCGATTCCAGCGCCGCTGTCGGCGACGAGGCAGGCAGGAGCAGCAGCGAGGAGCGGGACGACGCCGTGCTGCTGATCCGCGAGGGACGGCGAAAGGGAGGAATCGTGGCGGAGAGAGGCGGCGGAGGAGGCGAGCACCATCATGCCCATGTCGACCGCATAGGAGGATGAGGCGCTTCGAGCACAAACCAGCACTCCCAGGCTATCGCGTCGAATCGCCTCGGCCGACGACAGATCTCAAACCTTCAGCGGAGTCGCTGGAATCGGCGGTGGTGCAGATGATGATGATGAGGAGGAGAAGGAGGAGGCGGCGAGTGAATCTGCAAGTGGTGTCAGTGGATGTGAGTGTGGATGGGGGACAGAGTGGCCGAGGGTGGCGCGGCTTGTTTCTTTATTTCCCATTTACTTCTACTGCTGGTGCCGGGAATGTTGGGATTCCGAACAGTGCGAAGTGAGTTGTACAGCACCAGACCAGCCAACTCAATGAGTTTAACATGATTCTCCTTCAGCGATGTTGGTAAGTTCGATCCTATTCGTCATGATATGTTAGTAGGAATAATTAATATATTTTTTTAAAAAAATATTTTTTTTTTCCACGTGACAGAGTTTGATCAGACTTACCTCCCATGGCCAGTGGCCACCAACTTCTTTGCAGGATCAAGGAAAGGAAAGAAAGAAGATAAATATCAATATTTTTGATAATTTATTCATTTGAATAAGTATTCGTGCTTTTCAATTTATTTTTGATAATTGATAGACAATTTATGTGCGACTGAATTAGTAACTTTAAAATTAATGAACATCTGAACTAAAAAAGAACATATTTAATTTTTTTTATGTTTATTCATATACATAATTGTTCTCATTATGTCGTTTGTTATGATAATAAATTATTCATTCATCAGAAGTCGAATATTGTGTCAATAATCGATTGTATCAATCCATGTGTAAAGACATCATTACATGAAGAATAAGACAAAGAGTGTAATAAATTTAATTTGAATTATTTCTGAAATGCATAATGGCATCAATAATATTTAAAATTTTAATATGATCTCAGGAGTTTTAAGAACTTTTACCGGCATATTAATAAATATGACACGTCCTTCAATGAATTCATGATAAAATATCACAAGATGGTAAATTTAAGAATCCATAATTTTTTTTATCTAAGTTGTGAAATTTATATTTAGAGGTATGATTACATTTGGGTGTCTTTATATAACTTTAATTATCAAGTAATCATATAACTAAAGTAATAGAGAATAAATATTAACCTGAATTTATTAAATTTAATTTACGTAATCAAATAAAATCTTATTTGTTTGAAAGTAATAGTCTATAACATAATATAATATTTTATCATATTACCCTTTTGAATTTATTTAGATAATTTTATTAAAATATTAAATTAAAAAATATTCATCGACGACATCTATGTCGGCATCGACGTCGATCGCCCATGTCCATGTAGGCAGTCGATGTCCAACACCGGCGGTCGGCTGTCAGCGCCGAACGTCAACGATCGACTTAGATCGCCGGTGGCTGCCGGCCGGCTGTCGACGTCAACTGCAAACGATCGTGCCAACCGCCGCCCGTCAGCGGAGGTCGCCGACTGCCGACGGTGGTCATCGGTCGTCGGTCACCAACGGTGGTCGTCGATCACCGGCCGCTGGCGGT
This sequence comes from Boesenbergia rotunda, assembly GCA_024364735.1. Classification (NCBI taxonomy): domain Eukaryota; kingdom Viridiplantae; phylum Streptophyta; class Magnoliopsida; order Zingiberales; family Zingiberaceae; genus Boesenbergia; species Boesenbergia rotunda. The sequence goes on from JAGFNQ010001395.1 coordinate 348,482, forward strand.
GGTCGTCGGACGTGAATATATACCTTCGAAAGTTAATAAATTGTAATGGTTATTTTCTTCTTAAATGTAAATATGGAGGATAATTTTGGAAAGATAAGTTTCGTAACCTTAGAATTAAGAAAACCCTTACTTTCCTAAGGTTTTTCGATTCCTGGTTGCATGACCCTTTTGCTGACGTGTCGGGCATCGATCGTTACTTGAGAATCGCTAATTAGTTAAATCAAACAAGATTTTCGTTGATAATCCTGGATAGATAACCAAGGTTATCAAATATAACCTCCAACTAAATGCACCCTTAAAAATTTCTCCCAGGTTAAAATACTAAATGAATTTTTTTAATCATTTTTGATATGCTACATTATAAAATAAAATTTTATTATTTTTTACATAATAAAAAATAGTTAGTTAAAAAATAATTTTAAAAATTCATTACGACTCTTAAATTAAAAATCTCAAACTTCATATATTCATAATAGTTTGAGTTTTTTTCTTCGACATTTTTATTTCATAAACTTTTCAAAAATTTTACATTCAAGATGCTCTAGAAGGCAGAAAGCTCATTACAATTATTACTCACTATCATACCTTAAGACGGTGGCGTAGCCAGGATTTTTGACTAGGAGGGGCGATTTTAAAAAATTCTAAATATTAATGTAGATCGATTTCATCATTTAAAAACCAAAATTTCAAATTTAAGGGACTAAAAATGAACTTAAATTCAAAAATTTTGATCGCAACCCTTAGTTTTAGTTGAAACAATGATATATCAATCCTCAAAACTTTTTTATGATTTAAAGTCAAAAAATCATTTGTGATATCGCTTTTTCGTAATATTTAACATTTCTACATATAAGATTTTCACTGCGATCTAAATAATCATCCTAACTAGCAACCTAATAAAATAAATTTTATAATTGACAACTTTTCTTTAATTAATTAAATATGAAAGAAAAAAAAAATAACTTACTCCTCTTAGAAGACCATTGCTTTTGAGAAAAATAGAGAAGAGAGAAAATAGGGAGAGGAAGAAGTAAAAAATATAACTATTTTTTGGTGTTAATAAAATCCTAAAAATATAAGAAGAGGGAGAAGATGTGAGGGTTGAGGACTCCTTTTATCGTTGGAAGAGCGCAGTAGTTGATATTGCATTTCTTGCTCATTGGAGAAGAGAAAGGAGAAGAAAAGAAAGCTCTAGTGCCTAAGAAGATGAGCGGAACAAATTATAAGTTTACTATCGTTGGAGAAGAAAAAGAGAAGAAGCAATTGTGGAAGAAGAGGAAGAGAAAAATAAAAGAGAGGAATGAACGAAGAGGTGACATACGATATAGCAGGGTTATGACATGCGTAGGGAGAAAAGAGAGAGAAAAAATATAAGGGTGCGTTTGGTAGGCTTGTTTTCATTTTCATTTTCATTTTCTGTAGAAAATGCGGTTTTCTGAAAAACGTGTTTGGTTTGCATTTTCCAGCCTTGTTTTCCAGAAAAAGATATAGCGTTTTCTGGAAAACTAGAGAATGAAAGAAAGTCATTTTCCAAAAAATGAGTAAATGCGGTTTTCTGGAAAATAAAAATAGAAAATAGAGCAAACCAAACATCCCCTAAATATTTTACTCGAAAATATCTTAATTCATTTTAAATGGATCGAATCCGTTTAAATATTAAACTTGTTCGATCATAACATGACCAAATTAATCCTGGTTTAAATCAAAGTAATTCTTATCTGCGTACCTGAATTTAGTTCAAACTGGATTAATTTTAATTTAGGGCCCTCACTTTATGTCCTACGATTTAGTTCATCCGTTTATTATGATATTTTATTTTAAAATTCAATACTTAATATTTTAAATCTCTATATTTCCTCATAAAAATGGTAGTAATGGATAACTTAGGTCATGATCGAGCTTTCTAAATATGTGATCAGTTTCAGTTTTTGACAATGAATGGTGGTGATCGACTAAGAAAAATAATAACAAGTGCATATATATATATATATATATATATTATATATTATATATATATATATATATCATTGTTGTAAAAGTCGGCGCCTAGGCGCTAGGCGGCACCCCACCGTGGTGCCACCTAATGCCGCCTAGGCGCCGATTAGGTGCCAACTAGGCGCTAGGCGGTAGTCCTCCGCCCGACTACCGCCTAGCAATTTTTACAACCTTGATATATATATATATATATATATATTATATATATATATATATATATATATATATATATAATTTTAATAAAATTTGAGAGGGGGCGATCGCACCCCTCTCCTTAAGGTGGCTACACCCCTGCCTTAAGATATGAATCGATATATTATTTAATGTGTTAAGATAGTCGTCCTATGATAATTCCAAAAATTTAACTATTCTATTTTAATAATATAAAAGTTAAATATATATTTTTTAACAGTAACTCTAACCGATGATCCGTTAGAATTAATTAATTTAATATATAAAAAAATATAATTTAATATGAGAATAATAATAATAATATAATTGAGTCTAGACAACTTTAATGATCATTAAAATTATATAAAAAATTCATAATGGATTTTTATAACTTAAAAAAATTAATTTAATATAAAAATAAATAGGAAAAGATATCATTTAATAGGAAATAATTTTATTTAATAGGAAAATAAATAGGAAATGATATAATTTTATTTAAACATTTTTAATAATGATTTAAAATTTAAAAAAAAAACTTAAAACATTAAAAAAAATCTTAGTCGCTTAAATTCTAGCTATTTAGTACTATTTATTTCTTAAATATTATAAATACATCACTAATTATTTATTATACATTTCAGCACCAATCGCCAATAAAATTAATGTTCGATATAAAATTTTCACGAAATTAAATTTATATTTGCGATTGATTTTTTTTTTGTTTTTGTTTTTATGCTTAGTATTTGAATGTAACCCCCGATTTCAAACAGAAAGGACTGCTCTGCCTCTGCCCCCGTAGCTTTTGATGAAAGAAAACAAATAATTGTTGCCACTACGTCGCTCTTGATGCGTTCGTCATACGCGTCTGCTATGGTTTTCTACGCGAAGAATAATGTCTTTCGTTGAAAGAAAGTTTTGGGGAATATGCGAAGTGGCGGTGCCTCGAGCCCCGAAAACCTACCCGCAAGCCTACTTGGTCGAGAGAAAAGTGGGGAAAGGAAAACGGATGATTCCCGCATTTATTATTATCACCGCGTCCGTCGATGATAGGGAGAGTGAATTTAGGAGAGTGAATGGGAGAGTAAATGACATAGTAATTATTGTATACACGT
>JAGFNQ010001395.1:362994-529644 GCA_024364735.1 Boesenbergia rotunda
CAAACTCTTTGATTGTCTCATCAAAACGAATGTTCCAGCTCCTGGATGCTTGCTTTAGTCCATATATGGATTGTCGAAGCTTGCATACTTTGGTTTTATCAACCGTTGTGAAACCTTCAGGTTGTATCATGTATACATCCTCAAGCAGGTTTCCATTAAGGAAAGATATTTTCACATCCATTTGCCATATCTCATAATCATAATCAGCTGCTATGGCCAGGAGCATCCGAATGGATTTAAGCATAGCTACTGGCGAATAGGTTTCGTCATAATCAATTCCTTGTTTCTGACGATATCCTTTTGCCACTAATCTAGCCTTAAAGGTAACAACATTACCTTCCATGTCAGTTTTCTTCTTGAAAACCCACTTGCACCCTATGGGCTTAATCCCTTCAGGTGGGTTAACCAAGTCCCATACTTGATTTTTGTACATGGAATCCATTTCCGACTTCTTGGCTTCAAGTCATTTATCCCTTTCTGAATTATTCAGAACATCTTCATAATTGATAGGTTCGCCATTATTAATGAGTAACACATCGTTCAATTCACTTATGAGAAATCCGTATCTCTCTGAAATATTGCGTGTCCTATCAGACATACGAAGAAGTGGTGTTGTTTTAGGTTCAACTGATAGCTCATCATTATGAGTTATCGGTTGTGGGTCTAGACTAGGTGTCTCTGTAATGTCTATTGGAGTTTTTTGAACTTCTTCAAGTTCAATACTACTCCCACTGTATTCTTGTAAAAGAAGTTCTTTTTCCAGAAATACAGCATGCCTTGAAACAAGCACCTTTTGTTCCAAAGGATGATAGAATTGGTAACCCTTTGATTCCTTAGGGTATCCAATAAATAGACATTTATCAGACTTAGCATCCAATTTGTCTGATACAGTCCGCTTCACATAAGCAGGACAACCCCATATCTTAAGGTGAGTTAAGTGAGGTTTCTTACTATTCCACGTCTCATATGGAGTAGTAGAGACTACCTTGGTCGGGACTCTGTTTAGCAAGTAAACAGCTGTCTTAAGCGCATAACCCCAAAAGGATTTTGGAAGAGTTGCATGATTCATCATAGATCTAACCATGTCCATCAAGGTTCGGTTACTCCTCTCAGATACACCATTATGCTGTGGTGTATATGGCGGAGTCCATTGAGACAATATCCCATTGTCCCTAAGATAATCCTGAAACTCTTGGCTTAAGTATTCACCACCTCGATCGGATCGAAGTATCTTAATACTTTTGCCAAGCTGTTTCTCTACTTCACTTCTGAACTCTTTGAATTTCTCAAACGCTTCAGATTTGTGTTTCATTAAGAACACATACCCGAATCGTGAGTGATCATCGATAAAGGTAATGAAGTAGCAATAGCCTCCTTGTGCAAGAGTTGACATTGGTCCACATACATCAGTATGTATTAGACCAAGCAATTCTCTCACTGGTTTACGTTTTTCGGAAAAGGGTAATTTGGTCATCTTGCCTTTTATGCATGATTCGCATGTATCAAATGAACCAGGTTCAAATGATTCCAGAATTCCACATCGGTGTAATTTGGTCATGCGGTTCTTGCTTACATGGCCAAGACGACAATGCCACGTATAGGAGTCTATTTGATTATCTATTCGAGCATGTTTGTTGCTAACTTCGATATTGAAAACGTCACCGGATAAATCTAACGTGTAGATACCATTTCATAAAGTTCCAGTCCCATAAAGAACTCCATTTAAAGTTATGTAACAGCAATTGTTACTAAAAGTTAAATGGTAACCCTTTTCATTCAAGCATGAAATAGATACAATGTTCTTTATTAACGAAGGAACAAAATAACAATTATCCAATTCCAAGACAAGTCTAGTAGGGAGCTTTAGTAAATATGTTCCGATGGCAATAGCAGCAATCTTTGCTCCATTCCAACTCACAAATTCGCTTCTCCCTTGACGAGTCTTCTTCTATTCCTTAGCTCCTGTATGTCATTACATATATGTGAGCTACACCCAGTATCAAGATCCCAGGTGTACGAGGAAATAGAGTGAAATTCAATAACGAAGATGCCTGAAGAGGATGGGGCATCGGATGCCTTCTTCTTCAAGGACTCAAGATAAACCTTGCAGTTTCTTCGCCAGTAGCCCTCCTTGCCGCAGTGATGGCAAGTGTCTTTTGGTGCTTTTTCAATCCTTTTGGCCTTAGTTAACTTATTAGTGTCCAAAATGGAACGCAAATTCAGAGAAGACATGATCAGGTGATTATCCTAGAAATACAAATTGAGGTTATGTGATGAGAATGATAAAGAATGCATCAATATACATTAATTAAATCCTATTTATTTTTCGAATTGAATAACTCTTTTTATCAATTCGGGAGATCGTAGGAACACCTCCAAATAGGTTGTTATCCATCCATAGATAAGAACAACCATGGCTGTGGCCATCAAGTTATTCTTAGCTATGAAGGTAGGTAATTATACCGATTACATATTACACATATGTAACTATCACATTATGCTATCAACTAATTGAATGTTTGCATAAATCATTGGGTTGTTAACTCATTAACAAGTATGCAACAATACACATAGCACCCAACTGCACCTCTCTTTACATCGACCTTGGCTGTGGCATAACAAATCGATGCTCCAAGCTTAAGGCTGACCCATTAATCAAGAAATAGTTTTAATATGGTTGGAGCTCATTCAACCGTTTAGTCAGGCTTGGATGTGTCCAACAACCAAAACTAAGTATTGACCTCTGACTCCAACTATATTAATCATAAACTAATTCTATGGTTTGAACATGTTGAGGTTCAAGCTGGGCATGGATGTGTCCATCAACCCAAACGAGAAACAAAACTCCGATTCTAACCATATTAATAGAAGGTGTTGGTCTTAATATTTTGTAAGGGGTTTTGAGTCTCATCCTTTTTCTTTTATGCACATTCATGACATATAATTATGTCATGTTCTAACGATTTCCTTAATAAAGTATGTATGTGACTTAATTTATCAAGTCTCATTAATTGAATTAGGAACCGGATTTCATAATTCTAATTTCATACTTTATTCAAGGAATTGTTTTGGGAAACAATTTCCTAAATTATCATAATCAATTTCGGAATTAATATGTTTAAGACTTTGATTTCTCTAAATCAAATCATATTAAATTAAGAGACAGATTCCCTTAATTCAACCACATATTATTTTCATGAAAATCTTATTTAAGGAAATATACTCTATAGGAAACAATTTTCCTAATTAATTTTGGAGACAATAATATGTAAGAGCATCACCTCATAAATCAAATAAGGAAATTATCGTTTGAGAATCACCTCAAAAATTTCCAAGATTTGATCACATATTTTATTTATGGAAAATTAATATCAATAAATAACTTAATTTGGACGGCTCCCCGAGGCTCAATCCAAAATAAGAATTTATTGATAATATAATTTGGACGGCTCCCAGAGGCTCAATCCAAATTAAACATTTGACAATTTAAATTCAATTTAGGAAATTTAATTATAACAATTAACTTTAAATTGAACGGCTCCCCGAGGCTCAATCCAAAATAAAGAATTTTGTAAATAATTTAATTTCCAATTATGAATTTAAATGTCAATTAATATTCCCATAATTTGTCTAGACTTTCTTGAAAGAAAGTGCTCAAAATTGCGAGCTTTCCATAAATGGAAAGTTTCCAAAATTAAAAAATTTTCAGCATAATTGTAAGTTTCTGGTACAAAGAAAACTTACGTATTTCCAAAATTGGAAATTTTCCAAAATAGGAAATCTCCAAAATTGGAAAGTTTCCAAAAATGAAAAGTTTTCACAATTATCATAAAATTTCAGAAACAGGGATATTTCAAAAGTTTGCGAAATTTCATGAGGATTTCCAAACTTTGAAATTCCTAAATCTAAAATTTACCATAATTGGAAAGTTTCCATAATTGAAAAATTTTCCAAAATTGAGATCATTACAAAGTTTTTCGCAAAATAATTATATGATTATGTCAAACACTAACCGGCTCTGATACCACTGTTGTGACCGGGTGCATGTTGACATGGATGCGGTTCGTAATTTTAAAATTAATTATGTGCAGCGGAAGGTTTAGCATAAATAATTTCTCAAATTATTTAACCACACATCTAAGCATGCAACCTTATGTTGTGTAGACATGATCATATATTTAAAATTTTGCAGAAACGTAAACTAATTTACTTGTTACCTCGCGTAACTCGAAGAAAGGGACGAGATCCAACCGTAAGCGTCCCTCGGAAGCTCCGCCTCTATTTGGTCCACGCCGAGTATCTTCGGGATGACTTCGCAAAGCCACGAGTTTCGTGTTCTTGAGAACTACTAGATTCTCCGAGAATGCGACAAGAAACCAAGAGAGAAGTAATCATATCGGAAAAACTCACCACCAAGGTTGGCCGGAATCACAATTCCGTCGAGGAGGAGGAAGATGACTTGCGCCCAATCCCAAGGTGATGATGGCCGGAGAGGAAGATCGTCTCAATGGAAGGACTTCGTCGCCTCGGTGCTTCTCCTTGTGCTCACGGCAAGAAGAAGGGAGAAGAAAGGAGAGGCCGGCCAAGAGAAAGAAGGGAGGAGAGGGAGAGAGCCCAAGCAAGAATACTTGGATTATTTCGAATTAATTCCAAGCCTTGCCTTGGGTCCTTTATATAGTGGCCTCTCAACCGCCAAGTCTCCTTTTTCTTGTGGAATAAATTTTATAAGAAATTTATCATATAAATTTTCTATGACTTATTCCATCATGTCAAGTCTTGATTTTATATCATGGTTAAAATCATATTTTAATTCATGATAAAAATCAACCAAGTCTCTTTTTCTTATGGAATAAATTTTCATAAGAAATTTATCATAAAAATTTCTTTATATAAATTTCTTTTTGTAAATTTTTTTATCATGGTAAATCAATCCATGATTGATTTTATAAAATAAAATAAACCAATCCATGGTTCATTTTAATTTCCATGAAAAATAAATTTTATATAAATTTCTTTATAAAAATTTCTTTATCATGGTAAATCAATCCATGATTGATTTTATAAAATAAAATAAACCAATCCATGGTTCATTTTAATTTCCATGAAAAATAAATTTTATATAAATTTCTTTATATAAATTTCTTTATCATCCATAATTTTATAAAACAAACCACACTTGATTTATTTTATAAATTGAACCAAACAATTTGGTTCCCTCCCTTTGTTGTGGCTGGCCAAGCAAAGAGGGTGGGGACCCTCTTTGGCCGGCCTATCCAAGCCACGTCCCAATGAATTAAACTCATTTAATTCATCTATTAAGTTTTCAAAAGATTTAGCCATTTTACGCTTCCGATGCGTCTCTGAAAAATTCAGATTCGACTTATCGTTTGGCTCAAACAAACTTAATCTCTCTTGATTGGAAAATCTAATTTTCAACTCGTTTTAAATCCCTCGGATTACTCGTAGTACGTGTGACTAAATAGGCTTTCGATTTATGTTGGCCGTCTATAATTAACCAATATAGAACGATCATGAGTGGCACCTAGTAGTACATCATGGTCCCCAATTAATCGAAAGATCAACGGTTGACCTCAGAAACAATTCTGAAACCCTTCAGTAGCTATAATGAATCGTACCCCATTCCCTTCACCATCTTATACCCACTTGGTTTAGGACATGGTCTATGTGTGTCAGTCCCCACTAGGCTGACTACGTCACACCTAGCCCAAGTAACATTTTCTCATCCTACGGATTCTAATTACTCTCATGTATCTAAGAGATTCATACTCTGAACATTTCATGCTCTGGCCAGAGGCTTCGAGTAACAATCCGACGATAGGCCTTGGGTATACATCTCCTCGCAAGGAGTGGTGAATCCTTTGTAGGCTGTTCAAACATCTTCGGGCACTTCGGCTTATACCCAATCATCCTGGGTCCACACCTCCTTGGAGATGGTTGCTTAAGATGTCAAAGTATAAGTCTCCATGACCAAGATGACTTGAACACCACAAGTCAAAGGAACATCGCACTTAAGCTGCAGTAAGAACTTCACTGATATGTCTATATATAGACTACCATATGAAGTTTTACAGCAAGTCACTCCAATGAACTAGTTCCCTTAACTAGCATTCATGTTTATCTTCGGACATCCCAATGTCACCAGCCAGTGAGAATCAGCTGATTAGAGAATAACCCATGCTAGTCTCAACATAATTGATAGTGTCCGTTTTTATCAATTCATCGACTAGGGACAATTCCAATACTTCAAAATTGCACATGTAGAGATAATCACTAGTTGTGAATTCATCACAAATTCTCTCATGCTGTGAATTATATTGCGGACATTCAGTAAATGAGTTTAAGATCTTAATCAAATACATAAACATGTATACTCAAATAGTGAATATTCATTTATTAAAATAAATGATTACAATCATAAGGCGATTGCCTTAGGACACTTTTCTCATATCACTAACATCACAACCAATGAAATCAACGCTAGGTACCTCTATGGAATTTTCACAATTAACCTCTACATAAGATGTATCAAGAAGTGTATCACATTCAACAAAGTCAACCCTAGGTACCACTATGGAATTTTCTAAAGCAATAGGAGAAATACTTACCTTATCATACTGAAGAATACATGGAGGTTCTATAAGAATAGATGTAACTATGGCTTCCTCCTGGTCATGTAAAGGCTCCACTTCAATCTCAGGTTCTGGTGGACATTCAACTAAAACAGGTGATTCATGGGTTCTTGCTTCCACCACGCAAGTCCCTACACTTTCTGGCTTATCCTCTGAATCTTCTAATGTATCAGTGAATGGTGGTGGTCCCTGGGGCTTAGTTCAATCCCCTACAGCTGTAGACTCATCTCCAACGCATACTTCATCAACAATATTTGCAACAACCATATTAGAAAAATTAGGACCAAAATCAACTATGTCATTACAAAATAAAAGTCTAGAAGGATCACAAAATAAAAGACTAGAAGGGTCCTGTAAAGCTTTAGAATCAAATTCAAGGCTTTCACAAGCTTTACTATCAATCTCCTCCACTGCATCTATAGATAATGACTGCCCACTAGGTATGGGTGGTCCTTGGGGCTCAGTGCAATCCCCTACACTCTCACACCTATCCTCTGAATTTTCTGACATGTCAATCAAAATTGGTGATCCCTGGGGCTCAGTGCAATCCCCTACACCTGTAGAATCATCTCCAACTAGAAGTGAATCAGATACAACCTCCAACTCAGCTATCTCTATAGCAAATGACTCCTCAGCCTCCTTTGAGCTTAAACATCCTCTCTGAATATCAAATGAAACTCTATCATCAAATAACTCTGCCTCAACATCCTCATCTGAAATACTCATGCTAATGGTAGAAAAATCCTCTCTGGGGTACTGTGAGAAGTGTAGAGAGACTTTTGGTTCTTCCTCTTGAGCTGAAAATTTTGAAAATGAACTCTGTATAGGAATTTTAGGAGGAATACATGCTGTAGGTGCCCTAGTTTTTCTTATTTCTTCTTCTTCTTCCACCAAAATTACAAAATCAATTGAAGAAGGACTTAGGCTTGCACTAGGGTCACCTTGAACTGATATAGAATCAACTTCGGGACAAGGTAATTGTTCTGATCCTTGGCCTTGCATTTGTTCCATTCCTCTAACCATTTGCTCAAGGCGTCTTTCAAAGTCTTTAAGAGTAGAATCATACTCTTGTTGTTGTGAACTTTTCTGTTGTATTTGTTCCATAATTTCCCCAAGCCTTTGTTGTTGAGCCTCAAGCTCACTGGAATCCTCAAAATCTCCTTGATTTGTGTGAAACTCCTGTTGGTCTTGGAATGTAGCATAAGGTTGCTCAAAATTATATGTAGGCTGTGAATTCTGAAATTGAAATTGTTGGGGTTGATCAAATGATTGATTTGGCTACTGAAATTGCTGAAAATTTGGCTGGGAACTTGGTTGAAACTGCTGAAAATTGTAGCTCTGAAAATTCTGAGTTTGAGGTTGAAATTGTTGTGGTGAGGGCTGAAATTGTAGAGGCTGAAAACTCTAATTTGAGTGTTGGAAATTTTGGTTGTAAGGCTGAAATCCTTACTGTGAAAACTGATATGGTTGCTGATAATTCAGATTACCTTGGTACCCTTGCTAATTTCCTTGGAAAGGTGGTTGATTTTGATGAATTTGCTGCTGAAATTGGGGCTGGAATTGCTGAATTGGTTGCTGAAAACTCTAAAATTGTGGCTGCCCTTGCTGAGTTTGCTGGAAATTCGGCTGACTTGGCTGAAAATTTTGCTGAATATTTTGAAATTGTGGCTGGAATTGATAATTTTGTTGCTGAAAATTTGAATACGACTGGTGAAATCTCTGAAATGGAGGTTGTCCTTGTTGTGGGGGTTGTTGTGAATTAAAATGATTCCCCCAATCTGAATTGCAAGTAGATGAATAAATGTTGGGTCTTTGTTGGAATTCCATTTGCTTCACCAAAAATATTAACTCTAACAATGAACTTTTGATCTCTAACTGTTCATTTGAAATATTTTGAACGTCCACAAAGTCTCCACCTGCAGTCCTGTCACAAAACAAATAAAATGGCAGTAACTGTATACAAAAAGATAAAACAAATGAGAATAGAATCAAAGAATATAAATATTAAACACAAGCTTAAATGAAACAAACTCAACTAGTAGTTCCCTGAAAACGGCGCCAAAATTTTGATGGTACCCAATCCTAGTGTCACGGATGAGCCTCAAATTTAGATATTTATAAACTGAAAACTCTTGGCTATCAAAGTTAAAATGTAGTAGAGGGGCCTCAGGTTGTATTTTTCCAAGGACTAGTTGAATGAATGTTTAACTCGAGCTTGCAAGTTATTTTTCGTTTGATGTTTTGGGTTTTCTAGATAAAATGGGGGTTTTTTGGCGAGAAGGAAATTAAAATATGAAATAGACTAGAATGAACTCAACTAATGTAGCGGCCCCGCCTCTATGGTCCCCGCAGGCAACCCTCTAGGCCGGCGACCCTACGGTCTTCCCACCCCTGGCAGTGGGTTTTTGCCTTCCCCAGGATTCGAACCCTTGACCTCCAGGACAAGTACAATAGTTCCTGAATCCTGGTACCAAGTGAGCTAAACCCACTGCCAGGGGTGGGAAGACCGTAGGGTCGCCGGCCTAAACGGTTGCCTGCGGGGACCATAGAGGCGGGGCCGCTACATAAACAGGCTCCTTGGCTCTCATTCTGAATCTGAGGAGGAGGGGGAGTCGGCCAGTGTTTTTCCCCTCTGCGTCTTCGAAATAAACTTTTCTTTCGAGCGGCGAGGTATACCCCGCTTTCGACCTGCTCCGTCCGTGGCTGTTCTGCTTGGAGGTCTTGGCATCTGTCCTGTATGTCCTTCCTCTCGTCCTCGTCGAAAAATCGGGTTTGAATTTTCTTCGAAACCTGTTGCCCATTTGGTCATCTTGGGGTTCCTGCTTATGGTCTCGGCGTTCTCTGACGAGTTTTCTTAAAATAAATTGTCACGCCCCGAGACCCAGGAGCCGCTGATCCAATATAAAATCGGACAGCACCTCCTCTGTCCGGCAGATAATTTACACATACACAGAACACGACCACGCAATTTAATTGGCCTTAGGCCTCAAAATATAGATAGACACAATATAAAAGCACAAGACAACTACGTAAATCATACCTGACTGCGGACCGGTCCGACTTATGACGAAACAACAAATACAACAACCCCTTAGGGCTCACGACACATACGACATATACATATCGCTAAAAGAAATATAAAACAATACACTACAAAGTACAAAACGAAACCATGTCGTCGCGATGGGTAGGGACTGGCTGTTGGGCTCTTCTGGCGACTCCAAGTCTCTCAACCTGAAATAAAAACATATATGGCAACGGGGTGAGTCCATAACTCAGCGGATACCCAACAGATATGCGTAGAAAGTTATAATAACAATAGGAGTCTACGCTGATACAGTCTCATATGAACAATATGAAAGGGTATACTGAAGATACTGAATCAAGATACATACCAGAATCCATCTAACCTGAAAAGAGGGTAATCAATACCTATAGAGCACCAATAGACATATAATCTCAGATAACAAGTCTCCAGTATATGCATGTCAAACAAGTGCAGCAAGTAAATGCAGCAAACACAGTCAATGCATAAATGCATCATATGCACATGATGCAATGTCATGGTCACCCCCTAACTCCAGTCAAGCCACCGAGACAGGCGATACTATGTCGGCCGAGTGGGTAGAGCGATGACACTGTCTGCACTCTGCCATAACTGCTCCTGAGTGACCGAGTGGACAGGATGCTGGTGGAGCTATCGCTCCGCCCCATGTATATATGGGGGAGATCTCTCTCTCATCTTTCTGTTCTATGGGTAGAGAAGGGATCCCTGCCTGCTACCACGCTCCGAAACCACTACCCATGAGCGGACGAGCGGAGCAGTACAGAGCAAATGCACACACCCAGCGGTATCCACTAACCCATGAGTGGCCGTGTGCGCATATCGTGTGCCGGAAGACGATTAGGCTCAACCACAAGGAGTCGCTGATCGCCGGCATGCAACAGTGCAGGTATGGTGCATGACTAACACATGCAACCCCTCACCCCGTCCTCAGTATACTAAGTCTCAGTCTGAAATCCTATAACAGGAAATACAGGTAACCTACAAGGTATACTGGCCAGAAACTACTGATCCGTCAATGTCAAGTGCAAGAGATACATCACGATCCCTAGGCATACATATAGATATGACAATTCCTGAGACTGTATGGAACTAACAGCATAATAACCCAGGGATAACTAACAAGTATCCAGGACAGACATAATAACTCAGGGATAACTAACAAGTATCCAGAACAGGCATAATAACTCAGTGATAACTAACAAGTATCCAGAACAGGCATAATAGCTCAGGGATAACTAACATGTAACCAGGACAGTCATAATAACTCAGGGATAACTAGCAAGTATCCAGAACAGGCATAATAACTCAGAGATAACTAACAAGTATCCAGAACAGGCATAATAACTCAGGGATAACTAACAAGTATCCAGGACAGGCATAATAACTCAGGGATAACTAACAAGTATCCAGGACAGGCATAATAACTCAGGGATAACTAACTTGTATCCAGGACAGGCATAATAACTCAGGGATAACTAGCAAGTATCCAGGACAGGCATAATAACTCAGGGATAACTAACAAGTATCCAGAACAGGCATAATAACTCAGGGATAACTAACAAGTATCCAGAACAGGCATAATAGCTCAGGGATAACTAACAAGTATCCAGAACAGGCATAATAACTCAGGGATAACTAACAAGTATCCAGGACAGGGATAATAACTCAGGGATAACTAACAAGTATCCAGAACAGGCATAATAACTCAGGGATAACTAACAAGTATCCAGGACAGGCATAATAACTCAGGGATAACTAACAAATATCCAGGACAGACATAATAACTCAGGGATAACTAACAAGTATCCAGGACAGGCATAATAACTCAGGATAGCGTATAATCTTACTGCTATCTATAACAGTCTACGCATAACAATATGACAATATCAATAAGATAAGTCAAGGGGTACCCGCCTCCAAGTAGAAGTCTGTATACGAAGAAAACCTCCCGTCTGATACTCCGCAACCAAGAGTCCAAATCAATGCCCTATATCAAAGGACATGTTTTACATTGCTATTACAAAGATAGTAACTAGCTAACAAGTCCCCCAAACCATATTAGGGTTAATCTACTCAACTTATTTCATTTAATTACATCTAATTAAATGATAAGTTCCTAACTACTTCGTGTAGTTATTATTTAGGTTAACTCTTAGATTTTATACTCAACCAAGTATTCGGTAGAACCCTAGAAACAACCCAACCAGGTTTAATATCTACACCAGTATCAATGCATTCCATACTAAACATGTCATAACAGATCATCATCCATCACATTCAAATTCCAATTCCTTACGAATTAATGAATTAAATCCTCATAATCCTTCATGAATCAAAGCATTCTTAACTTCTCAACATGATTGATTAGATAGATAAACCTATCCTCAATCCACAAATCATTTTATAACTCTCACCAATAAATCGATTAATCAAATCCAATAATGCATTATATCATTACCAATTACTATTAAATTGATCCACATTAATAATTCTCCTATCAACTGATTTATTAGTCAAACCAGGAATTAATCAAATTCAATCCGTAACTCAATTACCTCTCACGCTAACTCACAGCATAACGTAATCAAATGTTAATTGATTCCATCAAATCCTAATAGGTACAATTAAACCTCTTTTTGGGATCATGCTCTAATCCATATAACTGTAATTCCCTTAACAAACCTTCCCAATCCAACTGTGACCAGAGCTCTAAGATAACATTCAAACAGAACCTACAACAATCCACAGCCTAATACAAATCTCATCAAACATAAGATGGAATCATGGGTTGCTAATACGCTGAGGTTAATCATTCCTACAGATCTAACCAGAGCCAAACAAAATAAATCCCATAAGAACACCACAGCCTTACACTCCAATTCAAACCCATATAGAATTGAAACGAAATCTCCAGAGGTTTGGCTAGTTGCTACTCAAAATGAAGCTAATCTTCTTACCTCAACCCTCGTTGATGGGAATCCAATTCCAACCACCGATCCAATACACCGCCGACCCAATCTCTAGATCGTCCCCAAGCAGAGAAACATATCTCGAATCAGTGATGAAACCAAATCCAGTGCGAGGAAGTCACCGGCCGGTTGAAGAGGAGTCGACGCGGTAGCTAGGGTTCGCGAAGAAGAAATGAGGAAGAAAATCGGTCGTGGGCTTCACCTACGGCTAGGTCGCGTGATGAGGAGAGGAGAAGAGGTCGGTGTCGACCGTGGCTAGGGCACACGGAGGGGAAGAAATCGGAGGAGGAAGGGCGGCGCCCTTGTGGTTGCTTCGCGTGTGCCAAAAGGGGAGGAAGGAAAGGCCGAAGGTGGAGAGTTCGGCGGCTGCGGGTTAGGACTCGAGAGGGATTCGGTCGAAAGCTTTTAATACACAAGGGGGGTCTTTTTGCAAAAAGGCCCTTCGACTTTAGAAATTCCAATCCTACCCCTAGGGCAAAGGATTTAACCATTTAACCCCCCATTTATTATAATTTAACCTCAAATAATTTCTATGGTTAAATTATTTACCCTCTCGTAATTTAGAGTTTACCCAAAAGCCCCTGGGCTTCTCCCGTAGGGCCGGAAACCCTAGACTCAACTCAGAAAAATCTTGAAAAATTTTCTGGTCCGGATTTTCGAATTGTCGTATTTTACATTCTCCCCCACTAATAAAAATTTGGTCCCCAAATTTTCTCATTACTCATACGGCACACACTAGCATTAAAACATGTCCGTACCTCTCATGAGTAATCACTTCAGCTGATACCCTAAGGTTACACCGCTATGGAACAACTAGAGATATCAATCAAGATATTATCATCCGATAACCAGATACACTCGAGTAACCATTTAGTCATCACAACTATCCAGGACACTCAATCCTAAGATCACTAGCGCCAAGTCTATACTCCGTTGCTCGAATGTAAAACGTGAAATCCATGAGTATCACCCAGGTATCCCCAAGTCAATAACATCCTCCCAAGCATCTCAAGTCATATATCTGTATATATATATCCTTTAACAGACCTTCAGAAGATCACATATAATTTAAAGATTGTGTCAATATGTCGTACCATATGCTGCTATCAATAACAGACTTCCTAAATACCAACCACCGAAAGATCATTTATCCACTTAATGATCCATCAAAAAGCTACAAATCTAGTAGGTCCATGTCCACTACTAGAATCCTCAAAATAAAACATAACATAGCAATTCGTCAATCTTAATATATCTCTCAACACCAACAAGAAGTCCATGGCGATATCAACCTTATCATCTCGTGAACTAATAGGTCCATGATAGGAGTATAATAACCAAAAACCAGTGGACATCTTTGACCTCCTGATTAATGTCCAATATCTCACCGGAAGATAAGGATATAGCTAACTCCACATCCTCCACACCCTAGCAAGTCGTACATCCCGATGTACCCTCGAGATTATCTAACCATATACACCCAATCTATGAGTCAGAATCCCTCATAGACTAGCGTAGCAACTAGCGAGTCACACCGACCGTCGACTCGTAATCCAGTACAGTCCAATTCCTCCACTCCATGGTCAAAACCCTATAAGGTCCTACTCCATAACAAGGAGATAGAGACATGCTATCTCTCAGGAGTATCTCAACATACTCATAAAACAATTCCTCTATATCCCCACTGATCGTCCTTGATATCATTTAACCAAAGGTGGCTTAGTTGTGTAAGCGATTTGTCTCCATGCAAATCATAAGTCCGTAGGTACCTTCTTAGTTATTCACCCCAAGTATAAACGATAACCCATAAGTGTCAAGCAACTAGCTCCACACTTCTCCGTATTAGCTCAAATCACCCATCAACAGGTACTTTCTAGGTCAACTACCAAGTACAAGTAATCCTTGGTCAAAGCCCCCAAGGAACAGAATGTATCAATCCTCTACTAATCGTAACAATATGTAGCTAATGTTACCCTACTGCATCAATGTAGATCATGTACTCAAGACATGACATCTAGCTTATCTGTCCAGATATACGCAACATACGAAAAACTTGTAGCTCTATGAGCTACTGTGAATTGATCCAATCACATGAGAGAATTTCTAACTATACATAAATATACAGGAATAATAACCTGATCCATTGACATGAAAAAAAATTTCTAACCATACCTAAATATACAGGAATGGTAGCATGATCCGATAACACGAGATAATTTCTAAATCATACCTAGATATACAGGTATAGTAACATGATCCAATAATATGTGAGAATTTCTAAATCATACCTAAATATACAGGAATGGTAACATGATCCAATGACTTATGAGAATTTTCTAACCAATACCTAAATAGGATAAGGGATCCAAAAGATCAGGAGAAATATCTGTCCCCTGAAGAAGTCCCATTGCCAAGTCCCAGACAACCACATTGAGAAAACTACTCCGAACAAATCCGAAAAACTCGTAAAACAAGTAGGCATTACAAAACTACGCTCGGATGCCAAAATAAATTGGTATCAAATAGACATCGTAAATCCACAAGTCCTCAAGGTATCCGACAACCTGAGCTCTGATACCAAAATAAATTGGAATCAGATAAACCCCGAAAATCCCGTAAAACACGCAGGTATCGAAACCTGGCTCTGATACCAAAATAAATTGGTATTGGATAGAAATCGTAAATCCACAATTCCCGAAGGTATCCGAAACCTGAGCTCTGATACCAAAATAAATTGGTATCAGATAGACATCGAAAAATCCGTAAATACCCGAGGTATCTCGCAACCTGAGCTCTGATACCAAAATAAATTGTCACGCCCCGATACCCAGGTGTTAGTGATATGAGAGAAGTGTCCTAAGGCAATCGCCTTATGATTGTAAACATTTATTTTAATAAATGATAATTCACTATTTGAGTGTACATGTTTGTGTATTTGATTGGGATCTTAAACTCATCTACTGAATGTCCGCAATACAACTCATAGCATAAGAGAATTTGTGATGGGATCACAACTTGTGATTATCTCTAAATGTGCAAATGTGAAGTATTGAAAATATCCCTAGTCGATGAATTGATAAATACGGACATTATCAATTCTGTTGAGACTAGCATGGGTTATTCTCTATTCAGCTGATTCTCACTGGCTGGTGACATTGGGATGTCCAGAGATAAACATGGATGCTAGTTAAGGGAACTAGTTCATTGGAGTGACTAGCTGTAAGACTTCATATGGGAATCTACATGTAGATATGTCAATGAAGATCTTACTGCGGCTTAAGTGTGATGTTCCTTTGACTTGCGGTGTTCAAGTCATCTTGGTCATGGAGACTTATACTTTGACATCTTAAGCAAGCATCTCCAAGGAGGTGTGAACCCAGGATGATCGGGTATAAGCTGAAGTGCCCGAAGATGTTTGAACAGCCTACAAAGGATTCACCACTCCTTGCGAGGAGATGTATACCCAGGCCTATCGTCGGATTGTTACTCAAAGCCTCTGGCCAGAGCATATCATGTTAAGAGTGCGAGTCTCTTAAATACATGAGAGTAATTAGAAATCCAAAGGACGAGAAAGACACTACTTGGGCTAGGTGTGACGTAGTCAGCCTAGTAGGGACTGACACCATTGACCGTGTCCTGAACCAAGTGGGTATAAGGTGGTGAAGGGAATGGGGCACGATTCATTAGAGCTGCTGAAGGGTTTCAGAATAATTTCTTCTGAGGTCAAACTGTTGATCTTTCGATTAATTGGGGATCATGATGTACTACTAGGTGCCACTCATGATCGTTCTATAATTAGTTAAATTATAGACGGCCAACATAAATCGAAAGCCTATTTAGTCACACACACTACGAGTAATCCGAGGGATTTAAAACGAGTTGAAAATTGGATTTTCCGATCAAGAGAAATAAGTCGAATCTGAGTTAGTCAGAGGCGCAATGGAAGCTAAAATGGCTAAGTCTTTTGAAGGCTTTTTGGGCGAATTAAATGAGTTTAATTCGCGGCGGTTCGGGTTGGTTTGGCCGGCCAAAGAGGGTGTCAAAACCCCCTTTGGTGGCCGGCCACAATAAGAGGAGAAAACCAATTAATTTTGGTTTAATTAATAAAATAAATCTAGTGCGATTTATTTTATAAATTATGGATAAATAAATTTGTATAGAGAAATTTATATAAATAAAATTTATAGAAATTTATTCTTTTATGGAAGATTAAAATAATCCATGAATTGGTTTATTTTAATTTTATAAAATCAATTATGAATTGATTTTTCCATAATAAGAAAGTTTATAAATTTCTTATAAAAAAATTTATTCCATAATTTAAAGAGAAGAAGAATTAGTTAAATTGGTTTATAATAAAGACTCGGTTTAAACGGAATAATTAATAAGAAAATTTATAAGATAAATTTCTTATAACTAATTTCGTTAATTTGGTTTAGAGGGAGACTTAGCAAAGGAGTTGCTACTATATAAAGGAACCAAAGGCTAGCCCTTATTCCTAACTAATCAAGTAATTGATTGGAGCTCTCCCTCTCTCTCTTCTCTTCTTCTCTCCCTCTCCCTCTCTTCCCTTAGGGCCGGCGCCCACCCTAGCTCCCTTAGGGCCGGCGCCCAACCTACATCCAAGGAGGAGATGCCGTGAGCTTCAAGAAGAAGAAGGAGAACCCGAACACGAAGAAGAAGAAGCGGATAGCGACTCCTCTTCTCCTTCCCTTCTCCCCACCTAGGGCCGGCGCCCATTGGAGATCTAGGGCCGGCGCCCCTTCCTCCATCTAGGGCCGGCTCAACTCCTCAAAGGCAAGGTGTTGCCGTGAGCTTCAAGGAGAAGAAGAAACCAACCAAGAAGAAGAAGAAGCGGATCACATC
Source organism: Boesenbergia rotunda (assembly GCA_024364735.1). Lineage (NCBI taxonomy): Eukaryota > Viridiplantae > Streptophyta > Magnoliopsida > Zingiberales > Zingiberaceae > Boesenbergia > Boesenbergia rotunda. Next base: position 380,547 of record JAGFNQ010001395.1, read on the forward strand.
TCTCTCTCTCTCTCGGAATTCGATTCCGTTCTTCGTTGGTTAGTTTCCTATCTTTCCTCTCTTGTTCATCTAGTTGTGCCTTCCGAGAATCTAGTAGTTCTCGTTGGCACAAAACTCGTGACTTTGCGAAGTCATCCCGAAGAGATCTCGGCGTGGACGTGAATAGAGGCGGAGCTTCCAAGGGACGCTACGGTTGGATCTCGTCCCTTACTTCGAGTTACGAGAGGTACTTGGTAAATTTGTTTACTTTCCCGCAAAGTTTTATTTTATGATTATGTCAACACAATGTAAGGTTGCATGCTAGATACGAAGTTAAAATAATTTAGGAAATTATTTTATGCAAACTCTTCCGCTGCACGTAAAAATTTTGAATTTTACGAACTCGTATCCTTGTCGACATGCACCCGGTCCCAACACCAGGAGCCGCTGATCCAATATAAAATCGGACAGCACCTCCTCTGTCCGGCGGACAATTTACACATACACAGAACATGACCACGCAGTTTAATTGGCCTCAGGCCTCAAAATATAGATAGACACAATATAAAAGCACAAGACAACTACGTAAATCATACCTGACTGCGGACCGGTCCGACTTATGACGAAACAACAAATACAACAACCCCTTAGGGCTCACGACACATACGACATATACATATCGCTAAAAGAAATATAAAACAATACACTACAAAGTACAAAACGAAACCATGTCGTCGCGATGGGTAGGGACTGGCTGCTGGGCTCTTCTGGCGACTCCAAGTCTCTCAACCTGAAATAAAAACATATATGGCAACGGGATGAGTCCATAACTCAGCGGATACCCAACAGATATGCATAGAAAGTTATAATAACAATAGGAGTCTACGCTGATACAGTCTCATATGAACAATATGAAAGGGTATACTGAAGATACTGAATCAAGATACATACCAGAATCCATCTAACCTGAAAAGAGGGTAATCAATACTTATAGAGCACCAATAGACATATAATCTCAGATAACAAGTCTCCAGTATATGCATGTCAAACAAGTGCAGCAAGTAAATGCAGCAAACACAGTCAATGCATAAATGCATCATATGCACATGATGCAATGTCATGGTCACCCCCTAACTCCAGTCAAGCCACCGAGACAGGCGATACTGTGTCGGCCGAGTGGGTAGAGTGATGACACTGTCCGCACTCTGCCATCACTGCTCCTGAGTGACCGAGTCGACAGGATGCTGGTGGAGCTATCGCTCCGCCCCATGTATATATGGGGGAGATCTCTCTCTCATCTTCTCTGGTCTATGGGTAGAGAAGGGATCCCTGCCTGCTACCACGCTCCGAAACCACTACCCATGAGCGGACGAGCGGAGCAGTACAGAGCAAATGCACACACCCAGCGGTATCCACTAACCCATGAGTGGCCGTGTGTGCATATCATGTGCCGGAAGACGATTAGGCTCAACCACAAGGGAGTCGCTGATCGCCGGCATGCAACAGTGCAGGTATGATGCATGACTAACACATGCAACCGCTCACCCAGTCCTCAGTATACTAAGTCTCAGTCTGAAATCCTATAACAGGAAATACAGGTAACCTACAAGGTATAATGGCCCGAAACTACTAATCTCTCAATGTCAAGTGCAAGAGATACATCACGATCCCTAGGCATACATATAGATATGACAATACCTGAGACTGTATGGAACTAACAGCATAATAACCAGGGATAACTAACAAGTATCCAGGACAGGCATAATAACTCAGGGATAACTAACAAGTATCCAGAACAGACATAATAACTCAGGGATAACTAACAAGTATCCAGAACATTCATAATAGCTCAGGGATAACTAGCAAGTATCCAGAACAGAATAATAACTCAGGGATAACTAACAAGTATCCAGAACAGGCATAATAACTCAGGGATAACTAACAAGTATCCAGGACAGACATAATAACTCAGGATAACTAACATGTATCCAAGACAGGCATAATAACTCAGGGATAACTAGCAAGTATCCAGGACAGGCATAATAACTCAGGGATAACTAACATGTATCCAGGACAGGCATAATAACTCAGGGATAACTAGCAAGTATCCAGGACAGGCATAATAACTCAAGGATAGCTAACAAGTATCTAGAACAGGCATAATAGCTCAGGGATAACTAACAAGTATCCAGAACAGACATAATAACTCAGGGATAACTAACAAGTATCCAGGACAGGCATAATAACTCAGGGATAACTAACAAGTATCCAGAACAGGCATAATAACTCAGGGATAAGTAACAAGTATCCAGGACAGGCATAATAACTTAGGGATAACTAACAAGTATCCAGGACAGACATAATAACTCAGGGATAACTAACAAGTATCCAGGACAGGCATAATAACTCAGGATAGCGTATAATCTTACTGCTATCTATAACAGTCTATGCATAACAATATGACAATATCAATAAGATAAGTCAAGGGGTACCCGCCTCCAAGTAGATGTCTGTATACGAAGAAAACCTCCCGTCTGATACTCCGCAACCAAGAGTCCAAATCAATGTCCTGTATCAAAGGACATGTTTTACATTGCTATTACAAAGATAGTAACTAGCTAACAAGTCCCCCAAACCATATTAGGGTTAATCTACTCAACTTATTTCATTTAATTACATCTAATTAAATGATAAGTTCCTAACTACTTCGTGTAGTTATGATTTAGGTTAACTCTTAGATTTTATACTCAACCAAGTATTCGGTAGAACCCCAGAAACAACCCAACACAGGTTTAATATCTACACCAGTATCAATGCATTCCATACTGAACATGTCATAACAGATCATCATCCATCACATTCAAATTCCAATTCCTTACGAATTAATGAATTAAATCCTCATAATCCTTCATGAATCAAAGCATTCTTAACTTCTCAACATGATTAATTAGATAGATAAACCTATCCTCAATCCACTAATCATTTTATAACTCTCACCAATAAATCGATTAATCAAATCCAATAATGCATTATATCATTACCAATTACTATTAAATTGATCCACATTAATAATTCTCCTATCAACTGATTTATTAGTCAAACCAGGAATTAATCAAATTCAATCCATAACTCAATTACCTCTCACGCTAACTCACAGCATAACGTAATCAAATGTTAATTGATTCCATCAAATCCTAATATGTACAATTAAACCTCTTTTTGGGATCATGCTCTAATCCATATAACTGTAATTCCCTTAACAAACCTTCCCAATCCAACTGTGACCAGAGCTCTAAGATAGCATTCAAACAGAACCTACAACTATCCACAGCCTAATACAAATCTCATCAAACATAAGATGGAATCATGGGTTGCAAATACGCTGAGGTTAATCATTCCTACAGATCTAACCAGAGCCAAACAAAATAAATCCCATAAGAACACCATAGCCTTACACTCCAATTCAAACCTATATAGAATTGAAACGAAATCTCCAGAGGTTTGGCTAGTTGCTACTCAAAATGAAGCTAATCTTCTTACCTCAACCCTCGTTGATGGGAATCCAATTCCAAGCCACCGATCCAATACACCGCCGACCCAATCTCTAGATCGTCCCCAAGCAGAGAAACATATCTCGAATCAGTGATGAAACCAAATCCAGTGCGAGGAAGTCATCGGCTGGTTGAAGAGAGTCGACGCGGTAGCTAGGGTTCGCGAAGAAGAAATGAGGAAGAAAATCGGCCGTGGGCTTCACCTACGGCTAGGTCGCGCGATGAGGAGAGGAGAAGAGGTCGGTGTCGACCGTGGCTAGGGCACACGGAGGAGAAGAAATCGGAGGAGGAAGGGCGGCGCCCTTGTGGTTGCTTCGCGTGTGCCAAAAGGGGAGGAAGGAAAGGCCGAAGGTGGAGAGTTCGGCGGCTGCGGGTTAGGGCTCGAGAGGGATTCGGCCGAAAGCTTTTAATTCACAAGGGGGGTCTTTTTGCAAAAAGGCCCTTTGACTTTAGAAATTCCAATCCTACCCCTAGGGCAAAGGATTTAACCATTTAACCCCCCATTTATTATAATTTAACCTCAAATAATTTCTATGGTTAAATTATTTACCCTCTCGTAATTTAGAGTTTACCCAAAAGCCCCTGGGCTTCTCCCGTAGGGCCGGAAACCCTAGACTCAACTCAGAAAAATCTTGAAAAATTTTCTGGTCCGGATTTTCGAATTGCCGTATTTTACATTCTCCCCCACTAATAAAAATTTGGTCCCCAAATTTTCTCATTACTCATACGGCACACACTAGCATTAAAACATGTCCGTACCTCTCATGAGTAATCACTTCAGCTGATACCCTAAGGTTACACCGCTACGGAACAACTGGAGATATCAATCAAGATATTATCATTCGATAACCAGATACACTCGAGTAACCATTTAGTCATCACAACTATCCAGGACACTCAATCCTAAGATCACTAGCGGCAAGTCTATACTCCGTTGCTCGAATGTAAAACGTGAAATCCATGAGTATCACCCAGGTATCCCCAAGTCAATAACATCCTCCCAAGCATCTCAAGTTATATATCTGTATATATATATCCTTTAACAGACCTTCAGAAGATCACATATAATTTAAAGATTGTGTCAATATGTCGTACCATATGCTACTATCAATAACAGACTTCCTAAATAGCAACCACCGAAAGATCATTTATCCACTTAATGATCCATCAAAAAGCTACAAATCTAGTAGGTCTATGTCCACTACTAGAATCCTCAAAATAAAACATAACATAGCAATTCGTCAATCTTAATATATCTCTCAACACCAACAAGAAGTCCATGGCGATATCAACCTTATCATCCCGTGAACTAATATGTCCATGATAGGAGTATAATAACCAAAAACCAGTGGACATCTTTGACCTCCTGATTAATGTCCAATAGCTCACCGGAAGATAAGGATATAGCTAACTCCACATCCTCCGCACCCTAGCAAGTCGTACATCCCGATGTACCCTCGAGATTATATAACCATATACACCCAATCTATGAGTCAGAATCCCTCATAGACTAGCGTAGCAACTAGCGAGTCACACCGACCGTCGACTCGTAATCCAGTACAGTCCAATTCCTCCACTCTATGGTCAAAACCTTATAAGGTCCTACTCCATAACAAGGAGATAGAGACATGCTATCTCTCAGGAGTATCTCAACATACTCATAAAACAATTCCTCTATATCCCCACTGATCGTCCTTGATATCATTTAACCAAAGGTGGCTTAGTTGTGTAAGCGATTTGTCTCCATGCAAATCATAAGTCCGTAGGTACCTTCTTAGTTATTCACCCCAAGTATAAACGATAACCCATAAGTGTCAAGCAACTAGCTCCACACTTCTCCGTATTAGCTCAAATCACCCATCAACAGGTACTTTCTAGGTCAACTACCAAGTACAAGTAATCCTTGGTCAAAGCCCCCAAGGAACAGAATGTATCAATCCTCTACTAATCGTAACAATATGTAGCTAATGTTACCCTACTGCATCAATGTAGATCATGTACTCAAGACATGACATCTAGCTTATCTGTCCAGATATACGCAACATACGAAAAACTTGTAGCTCTATGAGCTACTGTGAATTGATCCAATCACATGAGAGAATTTCTAACTATACATAAATATACAGGAATAATAACCTGATCCAATGACATGAAAAAAAATTTCTAACAATACCTAAATATACAGGAATGGTAGCATGATCCGATAACACGAGATAATTTCTAAATCATACCTAGATATACAGGTATAGTAACATGATCCAATAACATGTGAGAATTTCTAAATCATACCTAAATATACAGGAATGGTAACATGATCCAATGACTTATGAGAATTTTCTAACCAATACCTAAATAGGATAAGGGATCCAAAAGATCAGGAGAAATATCTGTCCCCTGAAGAAGTCCCATTGCCATGTCCCAGACAACCACATTGAGAAAACTACTCCGAACAAATCCGAAAAACTCGTAAAACAAGTAGGCATTACAAAACTACGCTCGGATGCCAAAATAAATTGGTATCAAATAGACATCGTAAATCCACAAGTCCTCAAGGTATCCGACAACCTGAGCTCTGATACCAAAATAAATTGGTATCAGATAAACCCCGAAAATCCCGTAAAACACGCAGGTATCGAAACCTGGCTCTGATACCAAAATAAATTGGTATCGGAAGAAATCGTAAATCCACAAGTGCCGAAGGTATCCGAAACCTGAGCTCTGATACCAAAATAAATTGGTATCAGATAGACATCGAAAAATCCGTAAATACCCGAGGTATCTCGCAACCTGAGCTCTGATACCAAAATAAATTGTCACGCCCCGAGACCCAGGAGCCGCTGATCCAATATAAAATCGGACAGCACCTCCTCTGTCCGGCGGACAATTTACACATACACAGAACATGACCACGCAGTTTAATTGGCCTCAGGCCTCAAAATATAGATAGACACAATATAAAAGCACAAGACAACTACGTAAATCATACCTGACTGCGGACCGGTCCGACTTATGACGAAACAACAAATACAACAACCCCTTAGGGCTCACGACACATACAACATATACATATCGCTAAAAGAAATATAAAACAATACACTACAAAGTACAAAACGAAACCATGTCGTCGCGATGGGTAGGGACTGGCTGCTGGGCTCTTCTGGCGACTCCAAGTCTCTCAACCTGAAATAAAAACATATATGGGAACGGGGTGAGTCCATAACTCAGCGGATACCCAACAGATATGCGTAGAAAGTTATAATAACAATAGGAGTCTACGCTGATACAGTCTCATATGAATAATATGAAAGGGTATACTGAAGATACTGAATCAAGATACATACCAGAATCCATCTAACCTGAAAAGAGGGTAATCAATACCTATAGAGCACCAATAGACATATAATCTCAGATAACAAGTCTCCAGTATATGCATGTCAAACAAGTGCAGCAAGTAAATGCAGCAAACACAGTCAATGCATAAATGCATCATATGCACATGATGCAATGTCATGGTCACCCCCTAACTCCAATCAAGCCACCGAGACAGGCGATACTGTGTCGGCCGAGTGCGTAGAGCGATGACACTGTCCCCACTCTGCCATCACTGCTCCTGAGTGACCGAGTGGACAGGATGCTGGTGGAGCTATCACTCCGCCCCATGTATATATGGGGGAGATCTCTCTCTCATCTTCTCTAGTCTATGGGTAGAGAAGGGATCCCTGCATGCTACCACGCTCCGAAACCACTACCCATGAGCGGACGAGCGAAGCAGTACAGAGCAAATGCACACACCCAGCGGTATCCACTAACCCATGAGTGGCTGTGTGTGCATATCATGTGCCGGAAGACGATTAGGCTCAACCACAAGGGAGTCGCTGATCGCCGGCATGCAACAGTGCAGGTATGGTGCATGACTAACACATGCCAGAGGTTTGGCTAGTTGCTACTCAAAATGAAGCTAATCTTCTTACCTCAACCCTCGTTGATGGGAATCCAATTCCAAGCCACCGATCCAATACACCGCCGACCCAATCTCTAGATCGTCCCCAAGCAGAGAAACATATCTCGAATCAGTGATGAAACCAAATCCAGTGCGAGGAAGTCATCGGCCGATTGAAGAGGAGTCGACGCGGTAGCTAGGGTTCGCGAAGAAGAAATGAGGAAGAAAATCGGCCGTGGGCTTCACCTACGGCTAGGTCGCGTGATGAGGAGAGGAGAAGAGGTCGGTGTCGACCGTGGCTAGGGCACACGGAGGAGAAGAAATCGGAGGAGGAAGGGCGGCGCCCTTGTGGTTGCTTCGCGTGTGCCAAAAGGGGAGGAAGGAATGGCCGAAGGTGGAGAGTTCGGCGGCTGCGGGTTAGGGCTCGAGAGGGATTCGGCCGAAAGCTTTTAATACACAAGGGGGGTCTTTTTGCAAAAAGGCCCTTCGACTTTAGAAATTCCAATCCTACCCCTAGGGCAAAGGATTTAACCATTTAACCCCCCATTTATTATAATTTAACCTCAAATAATTTCTATGGTTAAATTATTTACCCTCTCGTAATTTAGAGTTTACCCAAAAGCCCCTGGGCTTCTCCCGTAGGGCCGGAAACCCTAGACTCAACTCAAAAAAATCTTGAAAAATTTTCTGGTCCGGATTTTCGAATTGCCGTATTTTACAACTAAAGCATGGAATGAATAGGAAATTGCAAGAACTATTCTTAACCTAGTGGAAGAACTAAACACTTAAATTCAAATGATTGAGTTGAAATTAAAGAACTAATTGCAGGAAATTAATTGCAGAAAACTAATTGCAGGAAATTAATTGCTAGATAATAAATACTAGATCAAAACTTCACTTAAAGACTTGACTTGGAGTGTAGATAGAAACAAGCTAGAGCAATTAAAGGAATACATGTTTAAAACCAAAATACTCCTAAATTGAACACCAAATTAGTTTATCAACAAGACTTTCCTTTGCCGTCACACAAAAGTTGAACTATGAACCCCCTAGCTCAAAAACCATTGAAGAAGAACTTCCTAGCTCAGCTTGCTCTGTTCTGCCTTTCCTGATCAGTCAACCGACCAATCAGGTACTCTTCTGATCGGTCACGGGACCGATCAGGTACTCTTCTAATCGGTCACGGGACCGATCAGTGTAGACTCTGTCCGGTCACGCGATCGGTCAGTAGTTGAAAGTGATCCCGCGATTTCCTCTTTCTTGATTGTCTGGATGACGATCGAGCTCGGACACACTCAGATTACTTCAGAGAACCCCTCCACAGACATCTGATTGCTCCGCCCGATGAGAAAACCAACAAACAACAGAATCAATCCATGGATAGAGCGCCGGGCGAAACCCTCTTCCGAACTCCTTCCACTGCGAGATTTGAATTGACAAACTGAACAGAAAATATATCTCAACGATCTGAAATCCTGAAGATGAACGTATTTTGATGTTGGCCACGCGATCAGATGCGAAATCGATGAAGAAAACGATGAAAACTGGAGAAAACTGAAGCTACTCTGCGCTACGCGATCTGGCGACGACCCCCTTTGGCGGAGAAGAAGACTGATTTAAATTAATCCCCATTTAATTTGGACGGCTGAGATGTTGGGACCAGGTGCATGTTGACATGGATGCGGGTTCGTAATTTTAAAATTAATTACGTGCAGCGGAAGGTTTAGCATAAATAATTTCTCAAATTATTTAACCACACATCTAAGCATGCAATTTTATCTTGTGTAGACATGATCATATATTTAATATTTTGCAGAAACATAAACTAATTTACGTATTACCTCGCGTAACTCGAAGGAAGGGACGAGATCCAACCGTAAGCGTCCCTTGGAAGCTCCGCCTCTATTCGCGTCCACGCTGAGTATCTTCGGGATGACTTCGCAAAGCCACGAGTTTCGTGTTCTCGAGAACTACTAGATTCTCCGAGAACGCGACAAGAAAAACCAAGAGAGAAGTCAAAAGACTAACCACAAAAGGATGGACGGAATCAAAATTCCGGCGTAGCAAAAGAAGAGGCTTGCGGCAAACTCTAATTCCGGCAGCATCTTCTTCCGGCCAAGAGATGGTGGTGGTCGACAGGGAAAGGGTAGGGGCGGCCGGCTGGTGCTCCTTCTTGGGGCTGGTTGGCGCACGGCAAGAAGGGGAGAAGAGAAGGAGAGAAAGAGAGGGAGTGAGTCTATGCCTTCATCTCTTCGATTATTACCCAAGCCTTGCCTTGGGTCCTTTATATAGTGGCCTCTCAACCATCGAGCCTCTCAAATATGGAATAACTTATTCCATCATGCCAAGTTTGATTTTATATCATGGTTAAAATCATATTTTAATTCAGGATAAAAAATCAATCAAGTCTCTTCTCTCTTATGGAATAAATTTCCTTATCATGGTAAATCATCCATGATTGATTTTATAAAATAAACCAATCCATGGTTCATTTTAATTTCCATGAAAAATAAACCAAACCTTGGTTTATTATATATAAAAAATTTATATCATCCATAATTTTATAAAACAAACCACACTTGGTTTATTTTATAAATTGAACCAAAAACTTGGTTCTCTCCCTTTGTTGTGGCCGGCCAAGCAAAGAGGATGGAGGCCCTCTTTCGCCGGCCCATCCAAGCCAAGCCCCAATGAATTAAACTTATTTAATTCATCTATTAAGTCTTCAAAAGACTTAGCCATTTTACGCTTCCGATGCGTCTCTGAAAAACTCAGATTCGACTTATCGTTTGGCTCAACCAAACTTAATCTCTCTTGATTGGAAAATCTAATTTTCAACTTGTTTTAAATCCCTCGGATTACTCGTAGTGCGTGTGACTAAATAGACATTTGATTTATGTTGGCCGTCTATAATTAATCAATTATAGAACGATCATGAGTGTCACCTAGTAGTACATCATGATCCCCAGTTAATCGAAAGATCAACGGTTGACCTCAGAAACAATTCTGAAAGCCTTCAATAGCTATAATGAATCGTGCCCCATTCCCTTCAACATCTTATACCCACTTGGTTCAGGACATGGTCTATCTGTGTCAGTCCCCACTAGGCTGACTACGTCACACCTAGCCCAAGTAACGTTTTCTCGTCATACGGATTCTAATTACTCTCATGTATTTAAGAGATTCTTACTCTGAACATGTCATGCTCTGGCCAGAGACTTCGAGTAACAATCCGATGATAGGCCTCGGGTATACATCTCCTCGCAAGGAGTGGTGAATCCTTTGTAGGTTGTTCAAACATCTTCGGGCACTTCGTCTTATACCCAATCATCCTGGGTCCACACCTCCTTGGAGACGCTTGCTTAAGATATCAAAGTATAAGTCTCCATGACCAAGATGACTTGAACACCGCAAGTCAAAGGAACATCGCACTTAAGCTGCAGTAAGAACTTCACTGACATATCTATATGTAGACTATCATATGAAATTTTACTGCCAGTCACTCCAATGAACTAGTTCCCTTAACTAGCATTCATGTTTATCTCCGGACACCTCAATGTCACCAGCCAGTGAGAATCAGCTGATTAGAGAATAACCCATGCTAGTCTCAACAGAATTGATAGTGTCCGTATTTATCAATTCATCGACTAGGGACAATTTCAATACTTCACAATTGCACATGTAGAGATAATCACTAGTTGTGAATTCATCACAAATTCTCTCATGCTGTGAATTGTATTGCGGACATTTAGTAAATGAGTTTAAGATCTCAATCAAATACACAAACATGTATACTCAAATAGTGAATATTCATTTATTAAAATAAATGATTACAATCATAAGGCGATTGCCTTAGGATACTTCTCTCATATCACTAACATGAGATCGTTCTGTTCTCATCCAACGGTCGAATCTTCTCCAATCTGAACCAAACTCCCCAGATCTTGATCAACGATCCTAATCTACCTGTCCTTAGCTCAGATCAACCAGATCTGTGGCGGATGGCTCAAATCATCCCTTCTCTTGCTTGGATGGTTTAGATCATCTTGAGCTTGATCCAACGGTCAGATTGCTTCTGATTTGGATGAAATTTTTAGATCATGATCTGTGGTCATGATTGACTCTATCTTGAACTTGGATTTATTAGAAGTTGACCGATGGCTCAGATCTAGCCGTTTCATGATCGGACGACCCATATTAATTCGATGCTTGATTACTTTGATCCGGATTCAATTCTGACTCAAGTTTAACCCAATCTGATCTAGGTCCATGATCATTTGAAGCCTACAAAATTAGATTCACATTTTAGTGATAAAACATCTTAAATATTGAAAGAATTGAATCAAAAGCCAAAATCTAAAGAATTCATGAAACCGAATGTAAATGCAAACTTAAGCATATAAAAGTGGATCAAAACATGGATTTGAGAGCTTAAATTTATCAATAAAATGGTAATTATCATGCATCTGAGGGACTGTGGACAAAGCAGGGATGATGAGCCGAGAGAAGCGGATTTCGAGGCATACATGAAGGATGACATGAGAGATAAGTCGTGGGCTTGCATGCATCCGAGGGACGAGAGCCAAAGTCGAAGAGGGCTTGAAGGCAACAGGTTGAGGCTGCTGTAGCAGCGACGATGAGCTGAGTGAAGCGGACTTCGAGGCATACGCAAAGGATGGCATGGGAGACAAGCCGTGGGCTTGCATGCATCCAAGGGATGAGAGCCAAAGTTGAAGAGGACTTGAAAGTAACAGGTCGAGGCTGCTGAATGAAGAGTCAACTGAGTCGTAAGGATTCGAGTGCTGAGAGAACTATACTCTGGAAGGGATATCCTAGGGTTCGCGTGCTGAGAGAATTGTACTCGGGAAGGGACACCTTAGATGGCAGTCGACTGATGCTTGATTAGTCGACTGAGGTAGAGCACAGAGAAATCAATCGACTGATGCAGTCGACTGGTGTCGACCAGAATGCGAATCGTCAGGCGGTGACATTCAAATTCGCGAAGACCAGTCGACTGGTGTAGCACCAGTCGACTAGTAACGGTAAGAACAGTATCGAGCACTATTTAAGAGGGCTCGTTTTTTGCTGTTCTTCCTTGGCGAAACAAGCTTGGTAAAAGCCTGTTAGTAGCATACAAGTGCTCAGTTTGTGTCAAAGGATTGTGGCGAAGTTTCTCCACCCACAAGGACTAGTCGGTGGTGTTTTGGGGAATCATCCACTGAAGGATCGGGATCGTCCACCTTACGGATAGCCATGGAGTAGGAGTTTCATCTCCGAACCACGTAAAGGTGATGTGTTAGCATTGTTTAGTTTAGATTTGAGATTTCCGCTTACGCTTGCTAACCATTGTAGGAAGAAAATTGAAAAGAAAGCTATTCACCCCCCCCCCCCCTCTAGCTAAACGGAAAGGTCGCAACAGTAACGGTTGCCGCACACTTTAAATCATGGGTTGTGGGTCATAACTATCGGCCCACATTCTTATTCAGGGAGGGGATGCTAGAAATGGTCGCCGCCTATATTAAATGTGTCGTTATCTTCGTTAACGATAAACTTCTCCTCATCTGTCCTCTCTCTCATGAGATGGTCTCGGGCTCCGCTCTCTGAGTTGAGCTTAGGAACTCTCAGTGACTGAGATGGTCCCGGGGACACCTCTCCCGAGGTGGTCTCGGGAACCCCAACTTTCCCGAGGTGGTCTCGGAAACTTCTTTATCATGGTGGTCTCAGGAACTTTAGCCCGAGCTAGACTCGGGCACTCTTTGCCAATGCTACTGTCGGGCCTTTTTCTCGCGATTTAGTCTTGGGCTATTTCCTCCCGAGTTGGTCTCGAGGACTCTCTCGATCACTTCTCTCCCTCCTAGCCATGGCACGCAGCCTTCATGCGCCACATATTCACCTTGGGCTACTTATCCCGATCACAAGTCCCCCCTTTAAGTCTAATCAAAAGAAGTTTGTCTGACTAATTGGACTTGTGTCGTGTTGGAAGAGAAGTGTAGATAGAATGTGCAGTTAACATTTCTCATTCCTTATTGACTTTATGGATCCTGAGAATCTAAAATTCATCCTAGGACACGAAGTAATGTTTGAATTGGTCCCAAATGTTTCACGAGCTCCAATGCCTTGCAATGATGGCTGTCAATCACTCATTAAGAGCACATGGGGCATCTTAATGACAAGGAATCATTTCTAATGCCACGTGGCAGGATCTCCTTAGGGTGCCCTTCTCTTGATATGCTTAATCAAGGCATATCAATTGGCGGCTATAATGAGCCGCACGCTTCGAGATCCACGACTAACTCTTCCCCACGCATCGCACATCCTCCTGCATCGCAAATGTTTCCTTTATAATAGGGGAAGCGAAGATAGCCATCTGCCTTCATGCACCGCTGACTCCCAAAGCTTGCTACCTCTACTTCTTTTTGCTAAAGTTTCTTTCAGTGTAAGTTTTCCTAAGCCATCTTCCTCCTCCTCCTCCTCTTCAACCATCCACACTTCTTCCTTAGAGCAATGGGCAAGTGTGGAAAGGTAGAGGGAAGGAAAGGAAAAAGTAAGTGTTAGGATGTATACTATAAGCCTAGCTTTTGTATAAACATTTATTTTAGAATAAGAATCACAGTGGTCATGGTTGCATTTTATATTTGTTATATGTGTGTAAATTGTCTATTACTTTACATTATAGATAACATGGTGTGTGATGTCACACAGAAGATCATGTTATCAGTTCCTTGAAAAGTATAAGTAGTGGCTCACAACCAAGATGGATTTGGACAAACCATTGGAATGGTTGTAGGGTAATTTGGTATTAGTCTATCTTGACTGTAGAATTACACTAGTACACTTTGTGTGTATTGAGCAGGACTGACTTGAGGTTGTTCGATTTATACTGACTATATAATCAAACAAGACCTCTGTTATTATGATGTACATGCTCTTAATCCCGATATAATAACGGGCACATGTACTTAATATTTATTTCTTTAATTTACCAATGGGCGAGATTTATTCGTTAAATCAATAGGTCCGATAAATTGGGAAATAATATTATTTACATAGTGTGTCGTTGATTATAGAAGGAAATCTTGTTCTAATTTTTAGGATGATGATGCACCCTTGAGGAGCTCATAAAGTTTATCATGTAAATCCTGCAGGTGGACTTGGTGTTAGATCGTTGTCGGCTTGCTAGAGGGGGGTGAATAGCAACTTTCGGTTTCTTCCCTACAATCGTTAGTGCGCAAGTGGAATATAGAAAATAAAACTAAACTAAAACAGGAAGAAACACACGATGTACCTGGTTTGGAGATGATGCTCCTAATCCACAGCTGCTCGTAAGGTGGGCGATCCCTAATCCATCGGTGGATGATTCCCCGGAGCACCTCCGGCTAGATCTCGTAGCTCCTTGTGGGTGGAGAAACCTCTCCACAACCTCTAGACACTATCTGAGCACAACAGGCTACTAACTCACTCTATCCAAGCAAGTTTCGCCAAGGGTAAACAGCTTGAAATGAGCTCCTTTAAATAGAGCTCGAGCTGAATATGATCGTTGGCCAGTCGACTGCTCCTGGGGCAATCGACTGGTCCTCCCTGATTTCAAATTCTCACATACTGACCTTTCAAATTCTGGCCATCCCAGTCGACTGCCCCTGGGGCAGTCGACTGGTACCCTTCTAAGACTAGGGTTTCCTTCCCGAGTATATTTCTCTCTACACTCAAACCCTCCCGGCTTAGTTCCCGAGTATAAACACTCACACTTGGACCCTCACAACCTGGTCGACTCTTCAATTAGCAGTCTCGATATGTTGTCTTCACGTCCTTTTCGTCTTCAGCTCCCGTCCCTCGGATGTGCACACAAGCCCTCAGGCTTGCCTCCATGCCAACCATCACGTATGCCTCGAAGTCCGCGTCCCTCGGCTCGTCGTCTCTGCCCATGGTCCCTCGGATGCGCACACAAGCCTCCAACTTGCCTCCATGCCACTCTTCACCTGAAGACATCCAACCAAGTCTATGTATACCTGCAAACCTGCACACTTACATAGACATATTAGTCCAACAACAAACCATAACTTAATTATATTGACACACACATCAAAACTCATGATCCTCCATATCATACTTGGGATGATTGCCCCAACAATCTCCTCCTTTTTTATGTGTGGCAATATGTTTAAGTTAGGTAAACAAAAACAACAATATCAATATCAATTGAAAATTAAAGCATAGCAAACAAGTGGCAACCTCCCTCATCATCTATTCCCTCATCCATTTTCAATTCTCACAACCAACACCAAGTTAAGTTCTACCCAACTTAACACCATACATTTTCTTTCGTCAAGTTAAACCTAACTTAACAACCAAGTTCTCCCCCTTTGACACCATCAAAAAAATTGCCCCAAGCAATCCTAACCCAAGTGCCAACAAGAACCCAACCTATATATGAAAAACCCCTCAGAAATCATCATACAGCGTTACCAGTCGACTACCCCTGGAGCAGTCGACTGCCCTCTGTTATTTTAACACACAGAGATATCAGTCGACTGCCCCCAGGGCAGTCGACTGATACAGTCTAATTTTGAAATCCCAGCTGAATTTCAGAATCCTCTAGAAAATTCTAGAAAATCCAGAAAAATCTAAAAGTTTTCAAGCACATTTGTTAGGATATACTCTACCCTAGAAAAATATGGTTTCATGAAAATTATCAAATGTGCTTGACATTTGGTACAAACTCCAATTTCCTCACAAATGGTCATTTTGTATCAACTTTGAAATCCATATATGAGTCTATGTGTTTACCAAGGCTATCCCTTATCATTTCAATCCTAGAATTATTTTCTAATCACCTTCCTTTCCTTATACATTCTCAATATGACAACACCTCCAGCTTTTTTATTTCTTAACCCTAAATACATTCAAGTAACATGAACCTTTTCTATGCCTCCAACTTTGCAAACTCTTATTATCCAATAGCAAACAATGAAGTGCAAACAATAGGAGCAACATTACGCCATGACATAAAATCCCATAAAGTAACATGAAAGCATAGGCAAACGTTTCATACATGACTTAAAAATAAACATGAAAGTGGCACAAGGGCTAAAGCCCCGAAGTAGCTAAATATTACAATGCCAAAAGAAAGTGTTTGAGAGATAAA
Source organism: Boesenbergia rotunda (assembly GCA_024364735.1). Lineage (NCBI taxonomy): Eukaryota > Viridiplantae > Streptophyta > Magnoliopsida > Zingiberales > Zingiberaceae > Boesenbergia > Boesenbergia rotunda. The sequence continues at coordinate 397,159 of JAGFNQ010001395.1, forward strand.
ATGTAAATCCACGCACAACACGCTCAATACTCAACCATCAAATGAACTCTACTGCATGTTGTTGTCTGGAGGACGAGGAGGAGGGGCTTGATATGTGAGGTGCAACTGCTATATCATGGCGTACATCTCATCCTTCTGTCGCTGGAACCCCTGACAAAATTATGTGAGGCCATGAACCTCCTCCTGGATGGCAGTCTGTGCCTGCTGAAAGCCCTTCTGCTGCTGCTGAAAACCGTGGAAGTCCTCCCGGAGGTCATGAACCTCAGACTGGAGCTGGGAGAACTGCTCTTGTGAAACTCCACCAGCAGGCTACTCATCAGAACTGGAGGACTCAGGATGCTGCCTCCAAACTATCTCCCCATGCCTGCACTCGATCCCTGCCAAGGACAACTGGCGTGTGCCAATCTGATCATAGTCCTTGGACAAGTGACATACCTGACCACTAGTCGTACATATACCCCTAGACTCGAAGAACTCTGTCAGGACATGGCAAAAGGGCATGTAGATCTTCCCATTCACACTCTGGGAAAAATGAACAATAGATGTAAAAACATGGAGAGTGATGATGTCTAACCTCCTCTCTAAGGCGTACATCATCACCAAGTGCGATAGTCGAATCCTTGCCCGCCCCTTGGTAACAATGGGTAGTATGCACTCTACGATAATTTTATATAAGACATTGCTAAATGGACTCAATTTCTGAACGTCGAAGATATGCTCTGTAATACATCGATGTCTTGCAAAATAATACATGTAAATTTGATCAATAGTAACACCAGGGAGAGTAAGGGGCTCAACAACCTTTGGGAAATATGTGAATGCATGGTTGGATGCTCTACACCCCAAAAATGCACCTAACACTATGGATGAGAAGGGAATGGTGACTCCTCCCACCATGGACTCATAGAGGTCATTATCGGGATTGATGCATATGAGGTTTGCGTAGAATTCTTTACACATGTCAGTATTTGCATTGTGCTGACAATACACCAATCGTCCTAGACCAAAATGGGTAATCATTTCAGCAATTTGGGGGTGTTCTCTCAAAAATATGATCTATTAAGGTATCTACAGTTCATCAACATAAATTCATTCTCCTCAAATCTCCATAGACACTCATCGGATCGGAATCGATATATCTCCGGATCTATACGACCTTGTTGGGATGATCCCTCCCCCTTTCTTCTCTTTTGGACAACTCTATTTTGAACAAACCCATGCATGTACCACAAATTACCCCATAAAGAGACAACACAAAGAAAAACATGTAAAAAGGAGACAAATTAGTTCCAAAAACTGAACTGAATGCGAAAAAAAAACAAACTCCACAAGTAGTTACTGTTTCTCCCTTCTTTGCATAGTGGATATTTGTGAGGATTGTCATGAATGAAGTTTTACTAGCCCTAGATGTAGATCAGAGGTGGAAGGAGACTAGGCAGGTGTTTTTAGGGCTTGGGAGAACCTTAGAACGCAAGGAGAGGTAGGGGAGAAGAAGATCTCGCAGGGGTGGCACGTAAAACCCTAGGTTTTGGCCACCCTCGCGTGGCTGTTCTTATTTAAACCCACGCCTATCAGTCGACTGCCCTTGGGGCAGTCGACTATGAAATAGTACAGAGTGTTCAGTCGACTACCCCGGGACAGTCGACTCGTAATTTGAATTTCCCAGTTTCAGAATTACACTAGACCAGTCGACTGGTACTGAACCAGTCGACTGATACCTACATTTCAAGTTCCAGTCCTAAATTCAGAAATGCCTAATTAATTCCATAAATCTCTAAAAATCAAAAATTTCATGGAGAGACTTGTGGAGCCTATGTCTACTTGAGAAAAATATGTTTTCAAACAAATCTACTTCAGATCCCAAGATTAGCATGAAATTCAAGACTAGCTAAATTGTGTCAGTAACTCTTGTCCAAAAGTTCTAATTTCGGCCTTACCTTGATGCCTCTTCCCATACTTAATCATAATACATTCCTAGTACTGAATTATATGATGTTCATACATTAAACATCAATTTCTACCAATTATAATCTCATTTACATCTTTTCCTTCATAAATCTTCTTTTAACGTGCCAATTTCTTAGGATTATGACTCACCTTAGTCTTCCAACCCTTTTGGCACATGTCATATTCCATCTAATCTCCTAGGAGAAATCCTCCTGATATCCATTGACCATGGATCCTATTTTGACTTCTAGTGCTCTCCCTTGAGCCGTTAGCCCTAGTTACCTCCCTAGATAACTCATTCACAATTGCAAGACCACACCGGTGTTCCTCCGGTGCTTCTTGACCTTCAACTATCACTCTCTTAACTATATATACCTTTTTCTTGGTCAAGTCCTTCTTTTCCCTTTGAAATGACTTTTCTTAGCCATTTTTTACATTTTCTTTACCATAATCATAGGGTATCCTTGAATATGACTTTTTGCTATCATTTGACCTTCTAGAGTGATATCCTAGACCCGACCTATCATTTCTCATGTGTTGATCCTTCGGTATCACACTCAATCCCTTGGATCCTCTAATGAGTTTATCTAGGTTCTTTACTAATTTATCAAGCTTTTTCCTCAAAACTTGATTTTCCTTTTCTAAATTTCTAACCTTAGTATTACCATGCCGATTTTGACCATTCCTAGAACTACCTATTTTTTTAGGCATATGTCTCCCTTTCTTAGGGTTGATGCCTTGATCCTTTGGTCTAGCAACCCTAGATTTATCATGAATCATGGATTTCTTGGTATTTTGGCACGCAATAGTATTTTTATTTCTATCATGATACTTAAAGCCAAAAGTATGCACAGACAAGTAATCATTATTATTTCTAGCATTCATAAAAGCATTGGAAGCATATGTAAAGTTAGGGATTACCTCCCTTACCCTTGTAGCTCCCCCTTGATGTGGGCTTCTCTTCTTTTCTACTTTTTTCCATTTTCTTAAGTGCTTCATCTTCTTGAGCTCCCCTTTTCTTGGACATTGAGTGTGATAATGTCCTAGCTCCCCGTAAGTATAGCATCTAATATGCTTCTTTTCTTTCTTTTCCCTATACCCCACATTAGATTTAAAATGAATGGACCCGGGTTTAGGGATTACCTCCTTCTTACCTACTGGACACTTGTCCTTGTAGTATCCCTTCTTGTTGCAACCAAAGCATATGATGTGCTCTTTTGATTTGGCTTTGGTGGAGGTAGGAGCTTTTTCTTTCTCCGGTATTGAGGTAGGTCTCTCCTCCCCCTTAATTCTTAATGTTGATACCTCTTCTTCTTCTCTTGATGAGATAGATGATTTTTCACTTGATTGTGCCTCTTTACTTAATGAAGTTGACAACTCTTTTTCTTCTTGATCATTTTGGACCATTAAACTTATCTCTTTGGACTCGTCCACTATTTTAACTTATGTAGGGTTCTCATGACATTCTTCTACCTTTTTCCATAACTCATATGTATTTCTATACTCACCTACACCACTCAAAACACTATTAGGCAAAATATTCACTAATATACCAGTTACCTTCTCATTTGCCTTGGATTGAGCTTGTTGCTCCTTGGTCCAATATCTAGGTCGAAGCTTCTTCCCATGCTTATCCTTTGGAATTTTGAAGGTCTCTTCCAGCATCATTATGTTGGTGCAGGCAGCACCTAAGTCAAACCTGTGTTTTGATAATGGCAAAGGGTTCAGAAGTTAAGGTGGTGTTGTGATCTAACATGCTTACTGAGTGTGCAGGAAAAGTCCTAGGTACACTAGGCAAGAAGTCCTGGCAAAGGGTTGGGCAAAAGAAGTCCTGGTCGAGGAGTGGGCAAGAAGACCTGACCGGAAGTTGGGCAAAGAAGTCCTGGTCGAGGACTGGGCAAGAAGTCCTGGCAATAGGCTGGGCACCGAAGACCTGACCGGAAGTTGGGCAAGAAGACCTGACCGGAAGTTGGGCATGAAGACCTGGTCAGGTGGATTGGGCAAAAGTCCAACCGGAGGAGCCGGTTGGCAAAAGGTAAACTCTCCTGAGAGGAGTAGGTGAGGACGCGTTCCCTGTCGAGGGAACAGTAGGCGTTGGTTTGACCTAGGGTTCCATTTGGGAGACCCGAAGTCAGAACCAAGACAGCTTAGGCTGTAAATAAAGGCTAATATGTTTTGCTTCTTTGTTTTTGGAACTAACCTTGGTCGCAGGGATCGAAGGACTGGTTTTCTGCAGCTAGGCGCCTCAATAGAGTGAGGCACCTTACTGGGGTTAGGCACCCGGATGCATACGAGCGCCCGGATGGATACGGGCGTCCAAGTGCAAAGGCAAAACAGAAGCAAGCGAAGCAAATAGCCACGAAGCCTCTGGACTGAGTCAGCTCAGGCGCCCCCATCAGCTCAGGTGCCCAAGGGGAGATGAATAAGCGTTGACCGAGCCTGCGGATAAGAGATCGCGCAGGGAAGGCCACGTGTTAGGCGCCCCCATCGACACAGGCGCCCGTATGGGTGCTATAAAAGGGGGTTCACCCCCATGGCTTCAACATCCATTGCTCTCAACGCTCCAGACACTTTCGCTCAAGCGCAGTGCTCTGACAAAGTTCGACTTTGAGATTTCAGCGCCGACGATGACCCTCTGCTCCGAAATTCGATCCACCTCGGACGTCGGTAAAACTTTAAATTACGAAAGTGTTGTTAATTCAATTTCCAATTCTATTTCTGTACTATCAATCTGTAAAAGTTTTCCCGAATATAGAATTGCCCAAAGTAAACGGTTAAGGACCGTGGGCCTTGGAGTAGGAGCCGACCGTGACTCCGAACCAAGTAAAACTGACTTGTGTTCGTGTGTGTTCTGTTATATTCCGCTGCGTATCTTCTCTAGTATTCCGAAAATTTTATAACGATATTCACCCCCCTCTATCGTTTTCTCCGATCCAACAAGTGGTATCAAAGCGGGTGGCTCAAATTTGGTGCAACCACCAATTTTAGAGTTTTTTTGGATTTTACGAAATTATTTTAAATTTTTTTTCTTCGAATTTTTCTCGTTAATCGAGATTGTGCAACACCACTCGATCGCTTTTCATTTCTATTAATTTTCTTCCACAGTACTAATCCAAGACCAAGTCTTGGAACAAGTTTTCTCTGTTTTTGTTTTTTTTTTCAAAAATTATTATGGCCATGCAAGAGGGTTTCAACACAGCCAGACCACCGCTTTTCTGTGGAGAAGATTTCTCCTATTGGAAAAGCAGGATGGAAGTCCACCTGAAAACTCAGGTGGATATGTGGATAATTATCCAATCTGGTCTAGAGATCCCCAAGAACGCAGAAGGAATGGCAGTGGCTGACCGATCCAATGACCAATCTGGTCGACTGACCAATCTGGTCGGTTGACCAAACAAAAGCATTCCAGAATGATCAGATGAACTCCAAACAGATCTCCAGTCCGATTAGGCAGTGGCTGACCAATCCAGTGACCGATCAGTAGTGTTGGCACACTGAAATTAGTGATCTTCTTCAAGCCTTGCTCCACCACAACTCTGATATATGCGAGATAAGTCAAAAGAAATGGGCAAAGTGCATTGCGATACATTTTTGGGTGTCCAAGTCTTCCACTTTCTCTACTTTTTCCATATTTTCTTATTATGCCATATTTCTTTTCTATATTTCTTTACCATACCATGTTTCTTTACTTTCTTTATCATGATTCTTTAGTATCCAAACCTTCATTCCACTTTTATTTCATTTCTATCATTTTATATCTTCTTTAACATGTTTTAATAAGCTTTTGTAGGTGTGGGTACAAATCAAGAATGATGGTGGAGAGTAGATAATAAGCAAGCCTATGGTAGTACAAGAACCATGTTGTGTTTGAGTGAGCTCCATTTTCATAAAAAATGTAGAATTTAGGAAGAGAGCCACCAACATTGGCCTTGAGAAGATTTGAGTGTTTAATTCATCTCAATGAGTCATGAAGGATGAAGTATACTAGTTGTTGATTTAAGTACAAGTTTCTAGTCCATTGAGTTTAGATTTTTGAGAATTGACAACCCTAGGTAATTTCCTATCAATTGCTTCTAACTATAATTGAGACTAATCTAGGGGGATACATCTTAGTTTACTAGTAGCTTGTGCGAGACGCCCAAGAGTAAGTGTGGGAGAGTTGATAATTACCATTTTGTTGATAAATTTAGGCTCTCAAATCCATGTTTTGATCCACTTTTATATGCTTAAGTTTGAATTTACATTAGGTTTCATGAATTCTTTATATTTTGGCTTTTGATTTAATTCTTTCTATATTTAAGATGTTTTGGCACTAAAATGTGAATCTAATTTTGTAGGCTTCAAATGATCATGCACCTAGATCAGATTGGGTCAAACTTGAGTCAGAATTGGATCCGGATCAAAGTGATCAAGCATCGGATTAATATGGGTCGTCCGATCAAGAAACGGATAGATCTGAGCCATCGGTCAACTTCTGATAAATTCGAGTTCAAGATAGAGTCAATCATGACCACAGATTAAGATATGAAAATTTCATCCAAATCAGAAGCAATCTGACCGTTGGATCAAGCTTAAGATGATCTAAACCATCCAAGCAAGAGAAGGGAAGATCTGAGCCATCCGCCATAGATCTGGTTGATCCGAGCTAAGGACAGGTAGATCAGGACGTTGATCAAGATCTGGGGAGTTTGGTTCAGATCAGAGAAGATCCGACCGTTGGATGAGAACAGAACGATCTCAGCCGTCCAAATTCAAAGGGGATTAATTTAAATCAGTCTTCTTCTCCGCCAAAGGGGGTTGTCGCCAGATCGCGTAGTGTAGTGTAACTTCAGTTTTCTCCAATTTTCATTGTTTTCTTCATCGATTTCGCATCTGATCGGGCGGCCAACATCAAAATATGTTCGTCTTCAGGATTTCAGATCGTTGAGGTATATTTTCTGTTCAGTTTGTCAATTCAAATCTCGCAGTAGATGGAGTTCGAAACAGGGTTTCGCCCGGCGCTCTATCCATGGATCGTTTATGTTGTTTGCTGGTTTTCTCATCGGGCGGAGCAATTAGATGTCTGTGGAGGGGTTCTCCGAAGTAATCTGAGCTTGTCCGAGCTCGATCGTCATCCAGACAATCAAGAAAGAGGAGATCGTGGGATCGCTTTCAGCTACTGACCGATCGTGTGACCGGACATAGTCTACTCTGATCGGTCCCGTGACCGATCAGAAAAGTACCTGATCGGTCGGTTGATCGATCAGGAAAGGCAGAACAGAACAAGCTGAGTTAGGAAGTTCTTCTTCAATGGTTTTTGAGCTAGGGGGTTCATAGTTCAACCTTTGTGTGTTGGCAAAGGGAAGTCTTGTTGATAAACTAATTTGGTGTTCAATTTAGGAGTATTTTGGTTTTAAACATATATTCCTTTAATTGCTCTAGCTTGATTCTATCTACACTCCAAGTCAAGTCTTTAAGTAAAGTTTTGATCTAGTTTTTATTATCTTGCAATTAATTTCCTGCAATTAGTTTTTTGCAATTAATTTCCTGCAATTAGTTCTTTAATTTCAACTCAATCATTTGAATTTATGTGTTTGGTTCTTCCACTAGGTTCAGAATAGTTCTTGCAATTTCCTATTCATTCCAAGCATTAGTTGAGTTCATTCTAGTCTATTTCATATTGTCATTTCTTTCTCGCCAAAAACCCCCATTTTATCTAGAAAACCCAAAACATCAAACGACAAATAACTTGCAAGCTCGAGTTAAACATTCATTCAACTAGTCCTTAGAAAAATATGACCTGAGGCCCCTTTACTACATTTTAACTTAGTTAGCTAAGGGTTTTCAGTTTATAAATATCTAAATTTGAGGCTCATCCGTGACACTAATATTGGGTACCATCAATGCATGCAAGCCCACGGCTTGTCTACCCATGCCATCTTTCACCGACCCCGAAGACGTCCAACTAAGTCTATGTGTATCCTGCAAACCTGCACACTCACATACACATATTAGATCAACATGAAACTCTAACTTAATCATATTATCATACACATCAAAACCCATGATCTACTCGATCAAACTTGGGTCGATTGCACCAACAATCTCCTCCTTTTTGATGTGTGACAATATGTTTATGTTAGGTGTAAAAACAACAATTGAAAATTACAAACATAGCAAGTTAAGCAGCATAAACATTCATCCTCCCCCTTAACCTATACCCTCCACATAATTTTCAATTTTCCATAACCACAAGTTAAGTTAAACCTAACCTAAATCACAAGTTCTCCCTCTTTGACACCATCAAAATGATTACCCCAAGTAATACTTACCATTGGTATCAATAACGGATACCTTCTTCTTCTGAAAACACCCAGAAATCAGAAAACAACAGTACCAGTCGACTGCTTCAGTTACCAATCGACTAGTGCCTTCAATCAGCAATCCTACAAAAAGATCAGACGACTGCCCCAGGGGCAGTCGACTGATACACAGTAGTCTGAAATTCTAGTCGAAATCAGAAACCCCTAACAAATTCCATAAAATTTGAAAAATTCTGAAATTTTACAAGCATATTTCTTATGATGTATTCTAACTTAGAAAATATATTTTCATGAAAATACCAAATATGCTTGACATTTTGACCAAAATTCCAATTCTTTGAAAATATTCCATTTTGTATCAATCATCCCTCCTAGATTAGAATCCATATGTTTTCCAAGTCTATCCCATACTATTTAAAACATAGAAATGTTTTCAAACCTCCCCCTTTTTCTTGTATGAACACTCAAGACATAAAACGTGATGAAAGCTCCCCCTTTATACCATATTCGTTTGATAGAAGATATATTGAGATTCATCATGCAATCATAATAACAACGAAATAACAATTCATATAAGCAAATCTAAGAAGCGAATTAATAATTCTTATGAAACCATAAATCAGTACTACAAGGGTCATAACCCCGAAATCCTCAAATATTACAATATCAAAAATGGTGTTTGAGAGATAAAAAAAATGTTCAATCTAAACAAACTCTCAACACCCTCACATCCAAGTCAGGTAGAAGCTACGCGTCATCGCCAGGAGGAGGAGGAGGGCCTTGATACATCAGGTTCCAGCGCTGCATCATATTATACATGTCATCCTGTCGCTGCTGGAAACACTAAAAGTGCTCCCAGAGACCGTGAACCTCCCCCTGAAAACTCTGGAAGTCCTCCCTAAGTCCATGAACCTCTGTCTCTAGTCAGGAGAACCGCTCCTCTGTAATCCCAGCAGGAGCAGCAGCAGGAGCAGCCTCCTCCTCATCATCAGAGCTGGAGGAATCATGACGACGTCGCCTGACCATCACTCCCTGCCGCCTCTCGATCCCAACCAAGGAGAGCTGCCGAGAGCCTATCTAGTCATAGTCCTTAGACAGCTGATGGACCTGACCTCTAGTGACTCTAATACCTCTAGATGAAAAGAATTCGGTCAAAATATGACCGAATGACATGTAGAGCTTCCTATTGACATCATGCAAAAAATGTACAGTAGATGCAAATACATTACGGGTGATGATAATGTCTAGTCTCTTCTTTAGAGCATACATCATCATCAAGTGAGGTAGTCGAATCTTTGACCTCCCCTTGCTGATAATAGGCAGAATGCAGTCTAGGACAATTTTATACAAGATGTTGCTAACTGGACTCATGCGCCTAGCTATAAAGATACGCTCTAGAGGAGGTTGAGGATTATCAAAATAATGACGATGAATCTGGTCAATGGTGACATTGGGCAAGGTCAATGGCTCAGTGACATTGGGGAAACATGTAAATGGGTTATCCGAAACCCTACACCCTAAAAATGATCCTAATTATGTAGGTGTAAAAGGAATGATAACTCCCTATACCATAGACTCATAAGTCCTATCATTGGTATTAACACATGTAAGATTGGCATAAAACTCCTTACATAGGTCAAAGTTGACATAATGTTGACAGTATACTAGCTTTTCTAACCTAAAATGCGTAATAATCTCAATTATGTGAGGAGTAATCTCCTGAAAGTATGTTTGATTGAGATATCTATAATTCATTAAAATGAAGTCAGCATTGTTAAATACCCCCGCAAGCCTTGGAACGGAACCGAGGTGTCGTAGGATCTAAGGACTATTGTTGGGATGATCTCTCACCAACTCTTCTTTTTGCCCTAGCCCTAAATGCAACCACCATACCATATGCATGTAACAAAAATGACACAATCAAGAAGAAAAACAAGGTAATCATGCACAAAATGAAGAGTTAGTCATGAATCATGAACCAAATGAGAAAAATATAGCAAATGATTCATTATCGTTTCTCCGGTCGTTGCATGATGACTAAGGATCAAGGTTGACTCAAGGAGGGTGTTTTTCTTACCCTAGATTCGGATCAAAGGTGAGGGAGGGCTAGAATCTCGATTTCAGGACCTTGGGAAAGCTTGGAGTGGCAGGGAGAGAAGTAGCATCAAGGGACGGCGCCTGAAACACAAGGTTTGGCCATCCTTGCGCGGGGTTGTCTTTTAAAGATTCGCAACATCAGTCGACTACCCCAGGGCCAGTCGACTGATGAACTAGACAGAAAGATCAGTCGACTGATTGGGAATCAGTCAACTGCTGTATTGAATATCTTAGTTTCTGATCCGAACTGGATCAGTCGACTGCCTCTGCATCAGTCGACTGATACCTTATATTTCAACATGTCTGACACAACTTCAGAAATACACCAGAAATTCCACAAATCTCCAAAAATTCTCAAATTTTGTGGAGAGGTTTATAGTACCCGTATCTACTTGAGAAAAATACATTTACCCATATATCTACCACCAATCCCAAGATTGATACAAAACTCAAAACTATCTAAATGGTTCAATTGAACCTTGACCTAAAGTCTTAGTTTTGATCTCTCCTTGATGTATCATTTCATCCATAACCTTAACACATTTTTAGCATTGGTTTATATGACATCTCCACATTAAGAGCAAATTTTCATGCAATATAGCTTCATTGTCATATGTTTGCATGCTACCTTACTTTTAATGTGCCAAATTCCTAGGATTAAGACTCAAATTTTTCTTCAAATCCTTTGGCACATTCCACAATTCATCTAGTCCTTTTGGAGCTTGAGATCCATTGACCATGGATCCCAATTTGACTCCTAGAGCTCCCCCTTGAGCTCTTAGCCTTAGTCACCTCCCTAAGTGACACATCTATAACGGCAAGGCCACACATGTGTACCTCTGGTACTTCTTGACCTACAACCCTAACTTTCTTAACTTTATACACCTTGTCCTTGGTTAAATTCTTCTTCTCTCCTTTAGATGGCTTTTACTTGTCATTTTTGATCTTTCCCTTGCTATAGTCATATGACATCATTGCATATGACTTTTTCATAGCATTTGATCTAATAGATCAATATCCTAGACCTGGTCTATCATTGTCGGGGTTTTGACTACCCGACACCATACCTAAATCCTTAGATCCAATAGTGAATCTATCTAGGGTTCTCTCCAATTTATCAAGCCTTGCTCTTAAGGCTTGATTTTCCCTTTCTAGGTTCTTAACCTTAGCATCACCATGTCCATCTTAGACATTTCTGGATCTACCCATTTGTCTAGGCATGTGTCTCCCTTTCTTTGGATTAATGCCTTGGTCCTTAGGTTTAAAAATTCTAGGTTTATCATGATACCTACATTCCTTAGGATTTTGAGATACAACATTAGCCCTATTCTTATCACAATATCTAAAACCAAAATTATGCATAGGTAAATAACTCTCATTACTTCTAACATGCATGGAGGAATTTGAAAAATGCTTAAAGTTAGGGATTACCTCTCTTACCCTTGTAGCTCCCCCTTGATGTGAGCATTCCTTCTTCTCCCACTTCCTTAAACGCTCCAATTTCTTGAATTCTCCTTTCCTTGAGCATTTGGTGTGGTAGTGTCCTAGCTCCCACATGTGAAACACCTAATGTGCTTTTTCTCCTTCTTTTCCCTACAACCCATGTTAGATGTTAAAGAAATTGACTTGGGTTTAGGGTTTACCTCCTTTTTACCTAATAGGCACTTGTCCTTGTAGTGTCCCTTCTTGTTGCACCCAAAGCAAATGATGTGATCTTTTGACTTTGCTTTGGCGGAGATGGATGCTTCTTCTTGCTTCGGTATTGAGGATGATCTCTCCTCTGTTGGAACTGGCTCGCCGGGTTTCCCTAACGAATACTTGGTCATCCCCGAGAGACCTCTCTATGTCTACGGATTAAAAAAAATTAATCCGAATGGAGACCCGTCTCCCAACGACCATTTTATCATCGTATCGTTCGGTACGAATTACAACTTGGCCAATCACAAAGATCGAGCCTTGTAATTCTTCTAACCGAACGACCGTGGAAGAGACGATGAGTGGATCGCCGATTTTTGTGTTTATAATCGGGGTCCAATTAATTAATTATTGATCATTAATTAACAAATAATCAAACAACAATAATCAATTAATTTCCACAAAAAATGATGAGGCAAAACCAAAGGAACAATAGGAGCTAAGGAAGAGAGTTATAACTTCCCTTTACCTCGTAGTCTTCTATCTTATGTCCCTCTCCTCCCGGACGTCGTGTGGGCGATAAGCTACCGAGAACCAAGATCACCAAGGGCTCCAAACACCTTCCTCTTCTTCTAGCCAAAACCCTAGATTAAGGTTCTCACCATCCTTGCTTCCTCTTCCCCTAGCTTTGGCTGCCGACCACTCCAAAGGCTCCAAGGAGTTTCGGCAGCAAGCTCTTTGACCGGAGAAGACAAAGGAAGGTGAAGAAGTGGATGAGGAAGGGAGAAGAACGTGCTTCTTCTTCCTTTAACTCGCCGCCGACCTCCTTTGCAACTCCCTTGCCGCCGGCGCAATTTGAGCCTACTCTTCCTGCCGCCGACCACTTCATGGCATCTCCAAGGTGGCTTCGGCCACAACCTGGTAGAAAGGAAGGTCCTCTCAACCTTTGTGCCCCTCACCGAGAGAGAAGAAGTGAAGAACAAGAGGAGAGAAAACTTCTCCACTTGTGTTGCCGCCGACGCCCTAGGAGAGAGAAGGAGGGAGAGAGGAAAGAGGGAGAGGCCAAGGGTTTCAATGAATTGGATTAAACCTTGGTTTCATGATCTCATGGGGTTTATATAGGGCTAAGGTAGGGACCAAGAGGAGGATTTGGATCTTGGCCCACTAATGGATCTAAAACCAATCCATTAATTAATATTCATTCCACTAAAGGATCTTAATTGAACACCAACCCCCATATTTTTATATGGGCTCCACCTATTATGAGTCATCCATCCCCCCCCCCCCCCCCCGTGTTTAAGATATCAAATGCCCGTTGATTAACTTAAATTACTAATAATTTCAATTAATCGACTTCTGGCTCCTTGACTAGTACCACTCAACCTTATCATCATGTCGGATGAAATCCTCCTGCAGGGTTTAACATGATGAACCTTTTGAGCTCATCAAGGGGGCATCATCATCCCGACTCACCAGGACAAGGATTTCGTCAATAATCAATGACACACCATATAATTAATATTATTTCCCAACTTACCAGGCCTATCGATTTAACAGAATAAATCTCGTCCATTGGTAAATCAAAGAAATAATTATTAACTATATGTGCCCATTATTATATCGGGATTTAGGGATTGTACTCCATAATAAATCCGAGATCTAATCCAATTTTCAAGTCAGTACAAATTGGATGATCTCTAGTTTTGGTCCTGCTCAATGCATAGAATGCACACTAGTGTAATTCTATGGTCAAGATAAACCACACCTAATCACACTACAACCGTCCCGATGGTTTGTCCAAATCCATCTCGGTTGTGAGCCTCTTACTTATACTATGCAAGACACTGATAACACGATCTTCTGTTTGTCACCACACACTATGTTATCTACAGTACACAGTATTGGACTTTTATGCATATACTAATGTAAACACGCATCTAGTATTGTTGTGATTCTCATTTCAAAAAATAGATGATCTCATATATAAAAAGAGCAAGTCTTTTATTATACACATCTAACATCCTCCCCCTCAATCCTTGAAGTGGATACTTTCTCTTCTCCTTTTGATGAAGTGGATGACTCTTCAACTTCTTGTGCCACTTCAGTTGAGGAGATGGATGAATCTTTTTCTTCTTTCTCCTTCTCTTCGGATGTTGAACTTCTTTCCTCATCTGATTGGTCCCTCTCCTCTTCTTGGACCATTAAGCTCATTTCTTTTCGCTCCTCCACTCCTTGAGCTTGTGTAGGATTTTCATAAAGTGCTAATATCTTACTCCATAATTCATGTGCGTTTTTATATTCACCTACACTACTAATTATATCATTAGGCAAAATATTAAACAATATTGAAATTATCATTGTGGGGATCGGTGCCGTCGATAGAGGGGGGGGCTGAATATCGACCATAAAAATTTCACGGAAACTTCTTAAACTTTCGATCGATCTAGATATAGAGTTAGTGCAGCGGCAAATAGAAAGAACGAACAAACAAACAAAGTGCACACGGGATTTTTACTTGGTTCCCAACCCCCCCCCCAGGGTCAGTACATCCAAGGCCTAAGCACGGGAACGCCCGTCCACTATTGGTCTCCTTTCCAGACTTTTCGAAGGCAGAGAAACTCATCTTACAGTGCACAAATTACAATAAAAAAGATATATAAAAATAAATGCTGAATTGTAAATTCAAACCAAAATAGAAAAGTCGAACGCCCGGCCGATCTGGACCTCCGAAGTGCCGCGCACTTTCTCCTGGAGCCTCCTTGGTCGTAGGGCTTCGTCTCTAGCGCTTTTCTTTAGCTTGGAATGCTCAGAATGAGTTCAGAAGAGTTGTCCTGAGCTGAGGGGTCAAAGCCCCTTTTATAGGCTTGGTATAGGGCGCCTGTGATCAATGAGGCGCCTCATAGAGCCTGGTCAAACTCATCTCCACGCCGAACTTGCAGCAGTCGATAAGACTTTCAACCAGGGTGCCCTAGACATACAGGGCGCCTGAATGAATGAGGCGCTTGGTTCAATGAGGCACCTTGTTTCATTGAGGCGCCCTGGTTGATGGGGGCACCTAGCAGCCTTGTTTCCAGCCTTGTTGTGTGTTTGTTTGCCTGCTTTGTCTTCCATTTTAGGTACCTGTAAGATACATAAATATAAGGCAAACACATGTACAATCTTAGCCTTAACGAAATGGTTCTAACTTCGGATTTCTGTGAAACCCTAGGTTGAACCGACGCCTAAGTTCCCATCCCTGGGAACATGCCTTTCACCTACTCCTCTCAGGAGACGGTTGCCACCCGGCCCATCCGGTTGGACTTTTTACTTAGCCTTCGAGACTCTCGATTCTCAAGACATCCAACCCTCGACCCGTCTCTACTTCTGTCCTTAGTCATCGCTCAGCTAAGTTGCTCAATCCCTCGGACCAAGACTTCATGCCCAAACCCTAGGTCCAGGACTTTTGCCCAGCTTCACTCACTAGGTCTTAGTGCCCAGCTTCACTCACCAGGTCTTAGTGCCTAGCTTCACTCACCAAGTCCTAGTGCCCAACTTCACTCATCAGGCCTTAGTGTCCAGCTTCACTCACCAGGTCTTAGTGCCCAGCTTCACTCACTAGGTCTTAATGCCCAACCCTCGATCAGGTCTTAGGTGCCTAGCCCTCGGGCAGGACTTAGTGCCTAGGCTAACTAGGACTTTCGTTCACTTTGGTCCAGTTTTCTTGACTACTCCATTCCTTGTTCAATGTATCACTGACTTAAGCATATTATCAAACATTGAAACACATAGAGTATGACATCACTGATGCATCTTGCACCAACAATCTCTCCCTTTTTGATGTTTGACAATATCTTAAGTTAGATTGGATGAAAGGGCTAAACTATAATCCTTGAAAAAAATGATCTAAGTTTTAAAAATATATTTTGATCTATTGGGAAAGCTCTCTATCCTTTGAGAGAAGAAAAATTTCTAACTTAAGCTCACTATCTCCCTTTTTGAAAAAAAAAACATTTTGATTTCATTTGATCATTTAGAAAGAGAAAAAAAAATCTAACTTAAGCTCACTATCTCCCTTTTTGACAAAAAAACATTTTGACTTCATTTGATCATTTGGAAAGAGAAAAAAATTTCTAACTTAAGCGCTCTAACTTAAGCGCACTCTCCCCCTTTGTCATACATCAAAAATCAACAAAAGCACTTGCACCAACAATGAAAACATTGTTTCTTTTGAATGTACTTAGTATAAATCTTTGAAAGCATAGCAAAGAGCTAGTTAAAAAAAATAGTTGCACCAAAAAATTACACTTTGAAAAGTACTAAGCAATTTGGAAAAATATTTTGAAGTTAGAAAATTCTCACACTTAGAAAGACTTTCATTTAGAAAAGATTTTTCAAAAGTTTGCACTCATAAAAAGATTTTCACTTAACAAACAATGCATTTAGAAGAATACTCAGAAAAATATTAAGAAAACTAGAAAGATATTTTACACTTAGCACATTTTCACTTTGAAAAAGATTGGATAAAATTGTTCTTTGAAACATGTTAGTATTTTGAAAAATATCTGCACTATTGAAAAAAATTACTAGATATTTTACAGTTAACACATTTTCACTTTGAAAAAGATTGGACAAAATTATTCTTTGAAACATGTTAGTATTTTGAAAAATGTCTGCACTCTTGAAAAAAAAATTACTTTGAAAAATATTTTGAACATTTTGAAAAATGCAAGTACTTTGAAAAATATATTGAGCTTTTGAAAAATGCAAGTACTTTTTGAAAAAATATATTGAGCTTTTTGAAAAAATGTAAGTACTTTTGAAAAAAATATATTGAGCTTTTTGAAAAATATAAGTACTTTTGAAAAAAAATATATTGATCTTTTTGAAAAATATTAGTACTTTTGGAAAAATAGTATGCCCTTTTTGAAAAATATAAGTACTTTTGGTATATTTTGAAAGTACTTAGAAAAATATTGTTTTTAAAACATAATATTTTACTTGACTTGGATTTTTTTCTAGTCTGACACAATCCTTGGAAACCTTGTTAACTACAAGGACATCTCCCTAAGTGCCCTGAAAATTCTCCAAACTCAAGTAAATATTATTTCAAAAAGTATTTCAAAACGATTTTATAAGCGACACAAAAAAATTTGAAAAACAAAATAATAGTATTTTGAAAGACAAATTACTTATATTATCAACATGATTTTGAAAATATAGTGCACGAAAACATATTATTTTGAAATGTTTAATAACTCTTTTAATTTGACCTCCCCCTAAACTTGACCTAGTCCTAGGGAGCTTGTTGACCACAAGTACTCTTCCTTTGAGTCTTTAGGGTTTGGTTTAGATCAAAAGAATTATTTAATAATTTCAAAAATAATTGCCAAAAAAATTTAGAAAAATATTTGTCAGAAAGTTTTCTTTTGACTTAGACTCCCCCTAAATTAGACACATCCTAGGACTCCTTGTAAATCATGAAGAAGATTTCCTCTGTGTCTTTAGGGTTTATCAAGATCAAAAGGGAAATAAACACAATTTTCGACAAATATTTTGAAATGTTAGTGATATAACACTGTTTTTGAAATAATTTTGAAAGCCTTATTTTGAGATCATAAATTTTAAAACATAAGGTTTAAAAAGAAACCAAAAACACTCCCCCTGTTTCCGACACCGTATGGCTCTATCTAAGTGTCTTAAGGGACTCTAGTGTTGACCTAAAGGTTTGTGTCTAATTGTGCAGGTCAAACAATTTTTCAAAATGATACAATTTTGAAAATGTATAATATGTATGAACAATCAGACAAGCATGAAATCCATAAAAATATTATTATGTTAAAGTACTATTTTGAAAATAGATTTTTAGAAAAATATTCTAAGAGTTTTGAAAAACATTTCTGAAAAGTATTTTTCAATTTATTAGTCCTTAACATCTCACCTATTTTAGATGTCTCAGTACAAGCAAGCATGGTTGCCTTATGGGTGTATTGTGAGATGCTTAAATAATTTTTCTTAATTTATTGTTAAAACTAAGATTTAATCAAAACTTGTGTTAGATTAAAATTTATCAAATAGTAAATTGAATTTGATTTTCGGTAATCGACTTCTAGGTCTTGGCAAGGCACAGAGGTCTTCATTAGCCTTAGCCTTATTGGAGCAACAACCCTTTCCTCGATAAAGCCTTTTATCGAAAATTCATTTTCAAATTTACTTCTTGAAAAATTTTGGTCAACTAGCTTAGGTTTTGGATCGGTAGTTTCTGTTGGATCGAGAAAAACGATAGAGGGGGGGTGAATATTGTTAAAACTTTTTCGTATTAAAGAAAGAGAAAATGCGCAGCGGAAATAAATCAATCACACAGGAACACAAGTAGATTTTTACTTGGTTCGGAGTCACGGTCGGCTCCTACTCCAAGGCTCATGGTCCTTAACCGTTTACTTTGGGCAATACTATAATCGCAAAAAGAGATTTACAAGATAAGTACAATATTCTATCAGGAAACTGAAATTACTACACTTTTCGTTACCGACACCCAATGTGGATCGTATTTCGGAGCAGAGGGTCGTCGTCAGCGCTGGGATCTCGAAGTCGAAGTTTGCTGAGGCGTAGTACTTGAACGAAAAGCTTTGTAGCGTTAGAAAGCAGTTATGTTGAAGCCTTGGGTTCGAGCACCCTTTTATAGTGCTCCTGGGGGTGCCTGACATGTGCCTTCAGCTGCGAGAACCTTCATCCACAGCTCGGTCAGCCCTTATCCCCTCCGATTCGGCCCCTAGTCTGACTGGGGTGCCCGGGACCTCTCGGGCGCCTAGCTTGACCTGGTCCAATGGCTTCGTGACAGATTTGCTTCGATGTTCGCTTTGACTTTGACCTTGGGCACCCGGGACATCCCGAGGGCCTAGCCCAGTGTGGTTGTGAAGCGTTCTTGCTTCTTTGTTGTTTTGGCTTTTCACCTTGGGTGCCCGGGACCTCCCAGGAGCCTTGCCCAGTTGCCTACCCCCTTCCTTTGGGGCGTTTTGAGCTACAGAAACACAATCCTTCGGTTCCTGCAAACAAGGTTAGTTCCAAAACAAACCAAGCAAGATTGTTAGTCATTATTTACAGTCGTAGCTGTCTTGGTTCTGACTTCGGGTCTCCTAAATGGAACCCTAGGTCGAACCGACGCCTATTGTTCCCTCGACGGGGAACGCGTCCTCACCTACTCCTCTCAGGAGAATTTACCTTTTTGCCAACCGGGGCCTCCGGTTGGACTTTTGCCAACTTTACTCACCAGGTCTTTGCGCCCAGTCCACGACCAGGACTTAGTGCCCAATTCCTCGAACTAGGTCTTCGGTGCCCAGCCCTCGGCCAGGACTTAGTGCCCAATTCCTCGAACCAGGTCTTCGGTGCCTAGCCCTCGGTCAGGACTTAGTGTCCAACCCTTGGTCAGGTCTTAGGTGCCCAGCCCTCGGCCAGGACTTATTGCCCAACCCTTGGTCAGGTCTTAGGTGCCTAGCCCTTGGCCAGGACTTATTGCGTAGATTAACTAGGACTTTCCTACACACTTAGTAAGCTTGTTAGATCACCAATAGTACTTAACTTTGAATCCTTTGTCAATATCAAAACAAGGTTTGATATAGTGCTTCTGCCACCGACAGTTTCGGCTAGTTCCACCAGACTAAACAGATCAAGTAGGGTACGCCTTACCTTACATGACCTTATTAGAAGGGCTTCCCTAACGTACTATCATCTCACCTCCACCTAATACTATGTTGTTCAAGTTTCAACTAGTCTTTTTCCTATAACCATTCTAAATCATGCATAAATTTAAATATGAATGACATGACATATTATGAAAAATAGCAGATGCATGGCATGGCAGTTATGCATGAGTCAGACAATTCAAATCATTTTACATAAGTTTTTAATGATGTATCAAATTCCCTAACGTACTATCATCTCACCTCCACCTAATACTATATTGTTCAAGTTTCAACTAGTCTTTTTCCTATAACCATTCTAAATCATGCATAAATTTAAATATGAATGACATGACACATATTAAGAAAAATAGCAGATGCATGGCATGATAGTTATGCATGAGTCAGACAATTCAAATCATTTTAATTAAGTTTCTAATGATGTATCAAATTCTCAATTTGATACATGTCGTGTGAACCTTCGAATATGCCAACCCACTTTGACATATTTAATATTATTAATTTATTTGTTGTAGTATGGGTAAGATTTTATTTAATTTGAGTTTAAGTTATTTAAGAGTTAGAGTCAAATTAATTAAAACAAATATGAAGTTAAATTAATTAATTGAAGTTAAATTAATTAAGAATAATTAAACTTAAATTAAAGTCAAATTAATTAAGAATTATTTAAAGTTAAATTAATTAAGAATTATTTAAAGTTAAATTAATTAAGAATTAATTAAAGTTAAATTTATTATGAATTAATTAAAGTTAAATTGATTACGGATTAATTAAAGTTTAAATTAATTAAGGATTAAATTTAAATTAACTAAGAATTAATTGAATTTGAATTAATTAAGGATTAATTGAATTTGAATTAATTAAGGACTAATTGTGTAACGACCCGAAAAATTTTCTCAATATTATATTTTAAAATATTGATCATGTCTAGATAGTGTTTGAGGAACCTAGAGATACTAGTACGAATTTTAGCCTAGTTATCCATGATTTTCCCATTTAAATGGAGAAGCTAAGTACTAATGAGCCTTATATGGGCTTTTCTAGTACCATGGTTATTAGTGGATTTTAGGTAGAATTTAATATAAATATAAATGGGTTTTAATTAGGAATATTAGCATGATTATGGGTGAGTCTTAGGGGAATTTTTGAAAATAAGGAAAAAAATAAAAATAAAATAAAAATAAAGTGCATGCACCAAGGATTGAACCTTAGAACTAGTATACCATCATGCATGTACTAACCAATTCACCTAGCAAGGGAGTGCTATGAGGGGATGAAGTGGATTTTTGTTAAGGCTAAAGGAAGTGAAGAGTCACCATGAGAGGAGGCACCATGTCTCTTCACTTGCCCCTCTTCATTGTGTATAAATGAGAGGGATGATAACTTAACACTTAAGATAGTTATTCCTCTTCTATTCATCCACCAAGCCTCTCCTCTCCTTCTTCTTCCTCCTTCTAGCCGAACCCCATAGGAGGGTTCTCCCTTGGGAAAAGTTCACAAGAGGGCCTCTCCTTCAAGATCCAAGGCTTTTTACAAGGTTACAAAGGCTAGGGGTGGTCAAGGGACAACAAGGTCATCATCCTCCTCCCTATATAAGGTCTATAACCAAGATAAACCAAGGTAAGACTCTCTCACCTGTGGTATAATAGTTATGTGTTTATCATGATTTAAGATGATTGTTTAGGATTTGTATTGAGAAAAATCATGGATTATGACCTTGTAAGTTTCGGCCACCATGCTTTTTGGGTCCAAAAATGATGTTAAAAATCTCACTCATGTTTTCTAATGCTTTCTTATGATGAATAAAGAATAAAATAGGATTTGGAGAATTTTTGGAATACCCTAATACCCTCTAGGGTTTCGGCCACCACCATAGTTTCATGGTTGGGTTTAGATCTAACTCTTCAAGCAAGTTTCTTATGTTTCCTCATGTTACAAGGGGTGTTAATGGTGATTGATATGAATTTTTATAAGCCTTGTGACCCTTGTAAGGTTTGGCCAAGATGAATTTTAGGGCAAGGGGTTAGGGTTAACTCCAAGCAAGGGTTCTAATGGCTTCCTATGGTATTATATGTAAGGTATTAGATGTAAAATAGGAATTATATGAATTTTTCCATGTGCTTGTGACCTTCTAGGGTTTCGGCCAAGGTCAAGGGTAGGGCTAATTAAATTAGGGTTAGCTCCAATTATAAGGTCTAATGGTTCCCTATGGCTTTGTATGTAATGTATGAATTTCCTTTCTACTTATGGAACCTTTCGTGTTGATTGAATAAGGGAGCCTCCACCCATGAACTTTCGGCCAAGTCAAGAAACTAGGGTTTGGGTTGGGTTAAGGTTCTAATGATATTTGTTTATAGGTTACTATGATGTATGTATATGTTAAGGATGTTGCAAGAATGTTTATGCTACCTACAACCCTAGCTTTATGGGTTATATGCCATGACCTTGTATGTTTAAGTTATGTGCTATGTCCATTCATGAATGTTTTAACCATATTCCATGAACACAGGTATTTGATGTAGGGTCATGCTATATAGAATGATGCATGTATGTTGTTAAATGCCTATAATAGGTATATGTTTATGAAGGTCTATGCATGTTCTATGATGAATGATATGAACCTAAGTAATGTAGGATGCCATGAACCTAAGTCGTATATATCCTGTTCACATGAATTTTACCCATGCATGCTCTATGATGGATACTATGATTATGTATGTATGTCATGTTTTATGAATAAAGAAGATGAATGAAGGTAAGGTTCATGCCTTAAGTACGAATGATAAGTATGAATGATGAAGGCTAAATGATGATATGAATTAAGTATGAATGATGAAATGCCAAGTATGTTATGTCATGCTTCATGTAACAAGATTATGTTCATATCTTTAAGTATGCATTGTATGTGCTATGAATGATGAAGCATGTGAATATATTTTACTTTATGAATGGGCTTGTACCGGACCGATGTATGGGTCCAAGGGATGGGAACCTTAAGAATGTCTCGGTGTTGGACTACCGTAGCTGTCCACAGTTCTGGGACTACCGAAGCTGTCCAACAGGGATGGGCACCTTAAGAATGCCTCGGTTCGGGGACTACCGTAGCTGTCCTTACCCTAGTAGGTCGAGTCTAGCTACCTCGTATTTACTTAGGGATGCGCGCACATGATGTATGTATGTGGTACAAGCCAGGGACCCCAATGATGTGATGATTATGTTTAAGTATTTAAAAGTATGATTTAAAATTAAGCATCCTTATGTATATGCATTTGACTCATGCATTCATTCATGTTATGCATTATGTCATGATAGAAAATGTTTTACGCGTATGTTTTATGTTAAGAATTATGCCATGATAGAAAATGTTTTATACTTATGTTTTATGTTAAGAATTATGTCATGATAGTAAATGTTTTATGCCTATGTTTTATGTTAAGAATTATGCATGATAGTAAATGTTTTATGCTTATGTTTATATTAAGAATATGCCCATGTTTTATGTTAGGAATCATGCCATGTTAAGTATATTCATGTTTATATTTATGCCATGTATCATGTCATGTTAAGTGTATTTTATGCTCATGTACTATGTAAGAACTATGTCATGCCAAATGATTTTATATGCTTATGTTCTATGTAAAGCACCAAGTCATGTTAATGTTTCATGTGCTCATGATTAAGTGACGAATGGTTTTAGTGAGTAGGAAAGGGTCTTACTAAGCCTATGTGCTTATAGTCTTATTTTCCTTATACCGCAGATCAAGCAAGAGGACAATAAGGAAGCAGCAAGAGGGGCAAGAATGTGTGTGTGGTAGTGACTTGGTCAAGGAAAGATATACTTACAAGTCTTATGCTAAACCTAGGATGGTGTTGTCAAGAACAATTTACACTTGCTACTTATGTGCCTAATGGATGACTTATGTGATTTTATGACATGATGTTAAGTATGATGTTAATATGCTAAGTTCCCATGTCACTATGTTAGGAAGGATAGTTAGGTGCATGTATGTATAAGTTTAAATTATTCCGCTGTATTACGATGTTCACATGCCCCTACGTATGTTAGCGTAACGCCGATTTACGGAAAAAAAAAGCGAGCGTTACAGGTTGGTATCAGAGCAGTTGCCATATCACTACACACACATCAAGCCTTCTTCCTGTCGCTTCCAGGTAAGTACCTCTATGCATACCTTATGTTCTCTTATGATTCTAGAATATGCAAGTATGGATGATACCTATTATTCTAGAATATGTAAGTATGGATGATACCTATGATTCTAGAATATGCAAGTATGAACGATGTTTTATGATGAAAAGTACTTTAGGATATGTAACTATGAACGATATTTTATCTCCTTTTATGAATCAAATACTTTAGAGTGATATAGGGGTAGGAAAAAAAATTGATATTGGCCATACTTGTCTTTGGTGAAGAAAAGCATGGCTAGAAGATAGAGTAACCGACTTAACGAGACAACTCCATCGCCTGACCTGATGCAATTAGTAACCCAGCTCCAGCGTCAAGTTACTAAGCAGCAGCAAACCATTAATACCTTGATGAATCAGCAAGAAAATTCCACTACCCCACCAGTGAACCAGACTGCTATACCTGTCGCGCCTACAGTTACGCAAAACCCTCCGACAGGCCCGACCACTGTAGCACGGCAAGAGGCTTATCTGATCCAGTGGTTGAGGCTGAAACCGGAAAATTTCTCGGGTGCTGGCGAACCATGGGATGCCCAAGCGTGGTTCAAGACCGTGGAAAGTACAATGGAGCTGCTAGACTGGTCGGAGCATGAGAAGATCAAGTGCGCATCATTCTGCCTTTCTGGGGATGCCAGAATGTGGTGGGAAAGGGTCAAGGCCAAAAGACAGGTGAACCAGATGACGTGGTCAGACTTTGAGTCGGAGTTCTTCGAGGAATTCTTCAACATGCGTGTCACAAACAAACATTACGACGAGTTCACGGAATTTCGACAGGGCGACCTCTCAGTCAATGAAGCCGTGAAGAAATTCAACCGATTGGCTCGTCTATGCCCCGAGCTGGTCCACACCGAGAAAGAAAGGGTCCGACTGATGCTGAAGATGTTACGGCCCGAAATAGCTCTGAACGAGGCCGGCGGAGTTAACAGACCGCAGACCGCCGAGGAGCTGTTTAGTAGCGCCCTACTCACTAAGCACTATCTAAACAATATCAATCAGCAAAGGAAGGCGCTAAATGAAAGAGGGCAAAAACCCCAGGGTGCCAATATCAACTGGAAGGGAGACCAGAGTGGTAAATGAAAGCCATGGAGCAACCCCCAAGGGGGCCCAGCAAATAAACAGGCCAAGCCTTTCCTGTGCGCGACATGCGGAAAAAGGCACCCCGGGGAATGCCGTAAAGGTACGAACCGGTGTTTCACCTGTGGAGTGGAAGGGCATATGGCAGTTTACTGTCCTACCAAGAACCAGGCCCCTCCCCAACAACTCGTCCAATACCAAGGTGCCCCAGCGAAACTACACTATATGCAAGCTGAGCTGGAAGGTACCCCGATGCTGGAGGCCCAACCGACTATGACAAATGCCAGGGTTTTCTCGATTACCAAGGAGGACGCTGCGAAAGCTTCTACGGTTGTCACAGGTCAGATACTTATTTTCAGTCAGTACGCTACTGCATTATTTGATACTGGGGCAACGCACTCGTTCATTTCTGTGTCATATACCAAGAAGATAGATATGCTTCCGCAAGTGTTAGACTGCATGTTCTTAACGACCCTGCCTTCGGGGGAAATAATGACATCCACTCACGTGCTGCGTGCGGTGCCGGTCGGAATCGCAGAAAGGGAACTCTACTGCGATCTGATAGTACTCGACATGCAAGATTATGATGTTATAATGGGAATGGATTTTCTGGGTAAATACGGTGCTTCTATTGAGTGCCGTAAGCGAAAGGTGGTCTTTCGACCTGAGGCAGGTTCTATGTTTGAATTCATTGGGGAGCCAAGGAAAAGAACCGGGAAATGCTTATCAACTCTCCAAGCTCAGAAGATGTTAAACAAAGAATGTACTGGATTTCTAGCATATGTGGTTGATGTCAGTCAAATGAAGAACCAGAAGCTGGAAGATGTCAGGGTTGTATGCGATTACCCAGAGGTATTCCCAGATGAATTACCAGGATTAGCTCCTGATAGAGAAGTGGAATTCGAGATCGAATTGGTTCCTGATACTAACCCGATCTCCAAGGCACCTTACCATATGGCGCCGGTTGAATTAAAGGAGCTTCAAGAACAGCTACAGGAGTTACTGGATAAGGGACTTATTCGCCCTAGTCATTCCCCGTGGGGAGCTCCGGTACTGTTTGTGAAGAAGAAAGACGGATCTATGCAAATGTGCATAGATTATCGAGCGCTGAACAACGTAACGATCAAGAACAGGTATCCCCTTCCGAGGAGAGATGACCTGTTTGACCAATTAAAGGGAGCCACTGTTTTCTCGAAAATTGATCTGAGGTCTGGTTATCATCAAGTTAGAGTAAAACAGGAGTATATTCCGAAGATGGCTTTCCGAACAAGGTACGGGCACTTTGAGTTCGTTGTTATGCCCTTCGGCGTGACAAACGCTCCTGCTATGTTTGTGGACCTTATGAATCGGGTATTCTCGTCTTTCCTCGACAAATTTGTGATCGTCTTCATCGACGATATCCTTATTTATTCGAGGACCCAAGAAGAGCACGCCGAGCACCTGAAGATAGTATTACAGATTCTTCGGGAAAAGCAACTGTACGCAAAATTCTCCAAATGTGAGTTCTGGCTCGACCAAGTGGGCTTTTTGGGCCATATTATTTCCAAAGACGGGGTTATGGTAGATCCAACAAATATTGAAGCGGTGAATAACTGGAGCCGGCCAAAGAACGCCAATGAAATCAGAAGCTTTCCCGGGCTGGCGGGCTATTACCGAAAATTTGTGGAGGACTTCGCGAGAATTGCAGCTCCTCTAACGGCTCTCGCCCGGAAAGATAAAAAGTACGACTGGACGGAGAACTGCGAAAGGAGTTTCTTGGAGCTAAAAAGGAGACTTACCAGTGCTCCAATTCTTACCCTTCCGGAAAGTAATCAGAACTTCGATATATACAGTGATGCCTCCAAACTAGGACTTGGAGCTGTACTTATGCAGAGTGGTAAGGACATTGCTTATGCCTCTAGGCAACTCAAGGAACATGAACAGAACTACCCCACTCACGATCTAGAACTGGCCGTGGTGGTCTTCGCTCTTAAGATATGGAGGCATTATTTGTATGGAGCACAGTGCAGAATTTATACAGACCACCAGAGTCTGCGATACTTCTTCACTCAGAAAGACTTGAATATGCGACAACGTCGATGGCTTGAGTTAGTGAAGGACTACGACTGCAAGATCTTCTACCATCCAAGGAAGGCAAACAAAGTGGCCGATGCACTCAGCCGAAAGTCAAGTGTCACCTTGATGTCCATATCTATATTACCTCGGCCACTCGAAAGAGAAATTATTAATTTTGGAGTCGAGGTCATCTCCGGACGACTTTCCACCATGACACTAGCACCGATGCTATTTGAGGACATATTAGAAAAATAAAATGGTGATCCGAGTCTTCAGAGAATCAAGCAGGAGATCCTAGAAGGAAAGGGCGATGGTTTTCATATCGCCAACGGGGGAGTACTCTACCTTAGGGATCATCTATGTATCCCTAATGATCCGGAGCTGCGGAGAGAAATATTAATAGAAGCTCACAGAACTCCTTATTCGATGCATCCAGGATCCACCAAAATGTATCAAGACATGAAGGAGAAATTCTGGTGGTCCGGTATGAAGAGAAATGTGGCTCGGCATGTTAGTACTTGCCTGACTTGCCAACGAGTGAAAGCAGAACACCAACGACCCGGAGGAGTTCTGCAGCCACTTCTGTTGGATCGAGAGAAACGATAGAGGGGGGGTGAATATCGTAAAACGTTCGGATTAAGAAATAGAGAATGCACAGCGGAAATTAACACAAACACACGCAAACACCAAGTTTTTTACTTGGTACGGAGTCGCGGTCGGCTCCTACTCCAAGGCCCACGGTCGTTGACCGTTTTCTACGGGCAATTCTATATGTCGCAAAAGCAGTTTACAAGAAGTATTATAAGACTAGTGCAGTAAACCTAAAAGAGGCTCTTCGTTACCGACATCCGTTGTAGATTGTGTTTTTGGAGCAGAGGGCCATCGTCGGTGCTTGTATCTCGAGTCGGGAGGTATCCGGAGTAGAGCGCGAGTGTAGAAGAGCGTGAATGTGTTGGAAGAATTGAGTTGCTGAAGCCTTGGGTTCGAGGGCCCTTTTATAGCCCCTGGGGGTGCCCCCCCACGTGTCAGCTGATCCGAGTTGCACTCGGTCAGCTCTGATACCTTCAAACTCGGGATCAGACTTTGACGGGGGCGCCCGGGATGCTGGGGGCGCCCGGGTTGACTGGGTCAGGCTCTTATCCTGTTGGCTTCTCGCTGGCTTGCTTCGTTAGCTTAAGCTGGGGGCGCCCGGGAGCACGGGGGCGCTATGACGACCCATTAACTTCTCTCCCTTAAAGCTTACTTTTACTTAACCTTAACTTTACCTTATTCTTAGCCTTAGGTTACAACTACTTGACTTCCTTTAACTTGCTCTGAATTTTTTTCTTTTAAAAAAAAACTTTCATTTTATTTGCTTTGCAAGGATTTGACCCCTAGACCTCTTAGTTGTAAAACTAAAGCATTAACCATTGCCCTACAACACTTTCCTTTTAATGGTACCAGTCGACTGACCTCTTGGCAGTCGACTGGTGCATCGAACAGAAACTTTCTGTTCGATAGAGCAGTCGACTGGTTTTGAACCAGTCGACTGGCACGCCAGAAACCTGCATTTACAGACCTGGGAACTCCTTTCAAGGGTCCATAATTCAATCACATCCAAAGCATATAAAGAAATAACTCCAAATCTATACTCTATACTAGTTTTATGAACATCATAGCAACTCAAAATTAATCCAATAACTTGAAATTAGGATTTCTACGAAATTTAACAAACTTATCAAAATACATGCAATCTCTACTAACTTTGTACCCAACTTTGACTCCATGTAAAGATTAAATAAGGTGATCACATCCTACCAATCCAAAACATCAACCATGAGTTTCTATAAATCAAAACGCCTCTAAGACTTATCCCAAAGTTCTCTTCCACGGTTCCGCCACCACTGAACATCAATGCAAGTCCCGTTCGCCTCCATAGCTTATGCTTTTTCTTTACCTTTATCTGCAATAGAAGGAAATGCAACTAATAAGCGAATTGCTTAGTAAGTAAATCCTAACTCACAAATCCATGTTATCGATAATAAACATGCTCATTTCAAAGAATGCTTGCTTCAAAATACATGCACTTGGAAATATTTGCACATGGGAACTTTCATACACTTATCATGCTCAATCATGCTTGAAAACATTTACTAGCATCAAAACACTTGCAAACTTAACATGCTCATGATTTCTTTTGAAACTTACTAATGATACATTTCCATACTTTAAAACACTAACTTCTTTGCTCTTTCTCTTTAACATGCCTATAACATAACCATGTCAACATACATAACCAAAAACATGCACTCAAGGAAATTGAAACACTTACATATACTTATATACTTCAAAATAATAATCAACTTTCTCAGGCCTCGACACTGTACCATGGTATTAATGTACCAATGCGTGCATCCCTAATAGGTTTCGGGGTAGCTAGCCACCGCACCCTATTAGAGCTTCCTTCTAACTTTCTGTGGGCCTCTCATTTGCCCGGTACATGTCACTTTACAAAAGTAAATTACTTTCTTACTCAATATGCTTATACTTATCAAGCTATCTTTCTTTTGGCATAAATTTTGCACTACAAACTTTACCTTTCTTACTTGGAACTTTCATCGAGCACCTTGCGTGCCCTTAACACAAAACTCATTTTTAGGACTTTTCAAGAACTTGGTCTTATCATACTTAGATCACACATACAAACCTACTCAAATTCAAGTTCTATGATAAGAACGCATATTCTTTAGAAACTTAAATCACACAATAAGACAATATTCTCAAAGTATGCACTTAGATCACCAAATTATGGTTATACAACGAGAATCTACATACGAAACTACTTCTATTGCAGGTGAGTGATTTACTTACTCTTTCCTTGAAGAAAACTCACTAAGTATCTCGAAAATCCTAGCGTAGGGCTCCTCTTCTCTTCCTTACGAGAAAACTCCACTCCTTGGCCCTAGGGAAGAAACCCTAGGTTCTCCACTCAAGAGGAAGAAGAAGGAGGAAGAAAACCCTTGTTTTCTTCCTGTTTTCGCAGCCTCCCAACTCCTGTTCGCGTAGCCTCCAAAAGCCCTAATGGGGTCTTAATGCAACTTAAGTGGAAGTTGAAACATCTCTTCATGAAAAGGACTTACTTACCTATAACATTAATTCACTTCAGCCTTTTTTGTGCTTGATACCCCCAACCTATTGGTTAGCCCAACTTGCTTAAGGGCTTGCTTTGCCCTGTGGTCACGGGATTAAACCCCGCCCGACCCCCCTTTTTTTTCTTTTTATTTTTTTTGAAAAAAATGCTATAAAATTCAGAAAAATTCCTAATAATTCATGAAAATTATTGGGTGTTACAATCCTCCCTACCTTATAAAAAGTTCGTCCTCGAACTTAGAACAGCTCTGGATACCTTTCCCTCATGCTATCTTCTGATTCCCAAGTTGCCTCTTCATACTTCTGATTCAGCCATAAGACTTTTACTAGTGGTACCACTTTGTTCCTCAACTTCTTATCTGCTCGATCTATTATCTGAGTAGGTCGACTTTCATAACTGAGATCTTCTTGAACTTGTACCATCTGTGGCTCAATCACTTGGTTGGCATCTGGGATATGCTTCTTTAGCATTGAGACATGGAACACATTGTGTATTGCTGACATCTCTGAAGGTAGTTCCAACTCATAAGCTACTTTGCCAACTCTTTTCGTCACTAGGTAGGGTCCTATGTATTGAGGACTTAGCTTGCCTTTCTTGTCGAATCTCATTACACCCTTCATAGGTGCTACCTTGAGGAAAACTGTATCCCCAACTTCAAACTCTAACGGTCTACGACGTACATCGGCATAACTCTTCTGCCTACTCTGAGCAGCTTCTATTCTCTGGCGGATGCTCTTTATAGCTTCTGTGGTATCATCTATAAGGTCAGTCTGAGACCCCATTTCTTTCTTCTCACTACCTTCATACCAACAGAGGAGAGATCTACACTTCCTACCATAAAGAGCTTCATAGGGTGCCATACCAATAGTAGCTTGGTAGCTGTTGTTGTAGGCAAACTCAGCTAAACATAAATATTTGCACCAACTGCCTTTGAAATCTAATGCACAAGCTCTGAGCATATCTTCTAGAATTTGATTCACTCTCTCTGTCTGTCCATCTGTCTGGGGATGGAAAAGCTGTCCTAAACTTCAGTTTGGTGCCTAGCGCTGTCTGTACGCACTCCCAAAAGTGTGAAGTGAAACGACCATCTCTATCAGAGATAATGGTCTTCGGGACTCCGTGTAGTCGGATCACTTCCTATACATATAGCTGGGCTAATCTTTCAATCGAATAAGACACTTTGATTGCAAAGAAGTGGGCAGACTTGGTCAATCTGTCTACTATTACCCAAATAGCGTCATAGCCATTAGTTGTCTTTGGTAGACCAACTATGAAATCCATGGCTATGTCTTCCCATTTCCACTCTAGAATGTGAATGGGTTGTAGGACACCTCCTGGTCTCTGGTGTTCTGCTTTAACTCTCTGGCATGTCAGGCAGGTGCTGACATACTTAGCTATGTCTCTTTTCATTCCGGACCAGCAAAATCTTCTTTTCAAGTCCTGGTACATCTTAGTGAAACCAGGGTGCATTGAGTAGGGAGTTCTATGGGCTTCTTCAAGAATCTTCTTTCTCATCTCTTCACTATTGGGGACACATAAACGTTCACCATAATAGAGTATCCCACTACCAAATACTCTAAACTCTTTACTCTCTCCTTCTTGTATCTCTTGCTTGATCCTTTGGATATCAGAATCCTCAGCTTGCTCTTTCTGTATATCTTCAAGCAAGGTTGACTCTAGTGTCAATTGAGCTAACTGCCTATAAATGATCTCAACTTCATAATCTACTATTTCCTTCTGTAATGGTGGTGATAATGATGACAAGGACATCAAAGTGGCACAAGTCTTTCTACTCAGTGCATCTGCTACCTTATTTGCCTTACCAGGGTGGTAAAGGATCTCACAGTCATAATCCTTCACTAACTCAAGTCACCTTCGCTGTCTCATATTGAGGTCTTTCTGAGTGAAGAAATATTTCAGACTCTGGTGATCTGTATAAATCTTGCACTGCACTCCATACAGATAATGTCTCCATATTTTTAGAGCGAAGACTACAGCTGCTAACTCTAGATCATGAGTGGGGTAATTCTTTTCATAATCCTTGAGTTGCCTGGAAGCATAAGCTATAACTTTGCCTCCTTGCATAAGTACGGCTCCAAGTCCTAGCTTTGATGCATGACTGTATATATCAAAGCTCTTATCACCTTCGGGTACTGTAAGAATAGGAGCGCTTGTCAGTCTCTTCTTCAACTCAAGGAAACTCTGCTCACAGTCTTCAGTCCACTCATACTTCTTATTCTTTGTGGTAAGGGCTGTATGTGGAGAAGCTATCTTTGAAAAGCCCTCTACAAACCTTCTGTAGTACCCTGCTAAACCCAGAAAACTTCTGATCTCACTAGAATTCATTGGTCGACTCCAGTTACTAACTGCTTCAATCTTGGCTGGGTCTACCATAATGCCTTCTTTGGAAATGATGTGGCCTAGAAAGGCCACCTGGTCAAGCCAAAACTCACACTTTGAGAATTTGGCGTACAGCTCCTTCTGATGTAAGGTCTGCAACACTATCTTCAGGTGTTCGTCATGTTCTTCCTGAGTCTTTGAATACACTAGGATATCATCAATGAAGACAATGATGAACTTGTCAAGAAAATCCTTGAACACTCGATTCATTAGATCCATAAACGTCGCAGGGGCGTTTGTCACTCCAAAGGGCATGACCACAAACTCGTAGTGCCCATATCTTGTACTGAAAGCAGTCCTTGGCACATCACTCTCCTTCACTTTGAGTTGATGGTAACCTGATCGCAGATCTATTTTGGAGAACACCGTGGCTCCCTTCAACTGATCGAATAAATCATCTATCCTTGGCAAGGGATATCTGTTCTTGATGGTTACCTTATTCAAGGCTCGATAATCTATGCGCATTCGCATGGATCCATCTTTCTTCTTGACGAACAACACAGGAGCTCCCCAGGGTGAATGACTAGGGCGGATGAAACCCTTGTCGAGTAGCTCTTGTAACTGTTCTTGCAGCTCTTTTAGTTCTGCTGGTGCCATGCGATAAGGTGCCTTTGAAATTGGGTTGGTTCCTGGAATCAACTCAATTTCAAATTCAATTTCTCGATTGGGAGGGAGTCCTGGTAACTCTTCAGGAAACACCTCCAGATAGTCACAGACTACCCTCACTTCCTCTTTCTTTAATCCTTCTCTTTGACTTGCATCTACTATATGAGCTAGAAAACCAGGACACCCCTTCCCTAACATTCTCTGAGCTTGTAAGGTAGATAGGAACCTTTTTGCCTTTCTCTCTGGGTCTCCAATAAACTTGAATGGTGGTTCTGCTTCTGGTGTGAACTTGACTTTTCTCTTGCGGCAGTCTATAGAAGCATTGTACTTGCTCAAGAAGTCCATCCCTAAAATGACATCATAATCCTTCATCTCAAGGACTACTAAATCACTATAGAGTTCTCGGTTGGAAATCCGAATTAATACAGCTCTTAGCCACTGAGTAGATTGTCATGACCTCTCCCGAAGGTAAGGTTGTTAAGAACTTCATCGTTCAATATTTCTGATGGCCTTTATACTATTTAAGTAGTGCTCAGTGATCAAAGCACTACTTATCAATTCTTCGGAGGTTTGCGGCCTCTTAACACCGCTAGCCACATTTATTGCTATCTCAGGCCTTAACATCTTGAGCATTAGCCTGACTCTCTCTTTTTCTGTGCTAACTAGCTCTGGGCACAGATGCTCTAACCGATTAAACTTCTTCACTGCTTCATCCACGGATAAGTCTCCTTGTCTGAACTCCATGAATTCACTATAATGCTTGTTGGTTACTCGCATGTGAAAATATTCTTTGAAGAACTCAGTCTCAAAGTCGGCCCATGTCATCTGGCTGACATTTCTCTTGGCCTTGACTCTCTCCCACCACATTCTAGCATCTCTCGTAAGGCAGAAAGATGCACACTTTCTTTCTCTACCTCAGGCCAGTCCAGTAGCTCTACTATGCTTTCCCAAATTTTGAACCATGCTTGAGCATCCCATGGTTCAATTGTGCCTGAGAAGCTCCCTAGCTTTAGTTTCTGCCACTAGATGAGGTATGCATCTTGCCTTACCCCCCTTGTCGGGACTATAGAGGTAACCGATGGGTCTTCGGTCACCATTGGTGCCACTACATTCGCCACCGGCGGGGTAACAGGAGTGGCCTACTGGTTAGCCATCATGGTGGCAATAACTTGCTGTTGCTCTACTAATGTCTCTATAACTGCACCATCACCTCTAAGAGAGTTGGTGGTGGTACTAACTCTTTCTCTTGCCCTCTAGGAGCTCGCTCCTCATTTTGGGCCATTCTAGTATGCCCTCTTGGCATTCTCTTACTCTATATCATAAAGAGACTATGTTGCCTCTTGCCCTCTAGGAGCTCGCTCCTCATTTTGGGTCTTTCTAGTATGCCCTCTTGGCATTCTCTTACTCTATATCATAAAGAGACTATGTTGCCTCTTGCCCTCTAGGAGCTCGCTCCTCATTTTGGGCCTTTCCAGGGCGTACTCTTGGCATTCTCTTATTCTATATCTTAAAGAGGGTAATAACATTACTTCGATAAAGACCTTTCATCAATAAGGGCATTTTATTACCTCACTATCATCCTACTCATATCATCATATTATCATCATACTTATCATCATACTATCATCATACTCATATTAGATAGTATATGCTGATCATGCACATAATAGCATATAATAATACTAACATACTTCCTTATCATCATGCACTTACTGATACTAGCAGTCAATAATGAAAAGCATGCAAAATCATAACATATGAACTTCTTACTTGGCAGGCGGCAGGATTGATGCTTGATGTCAGTGTGGCGGAAGGGTGGAAACTTTTGCTCTGATACCACTCTGTGATGACCCCTTAACTTCTGTCCCTTAAAGCGGACGTCACTTTTACTTAACCTTAACTTTACCTTATTCTTAGCCTTAGGTTACAACTACTTGACATCCCTTAACTTGCTCTGAATTTTTTTCTTTTAAAAAAAACTTTCATTTTATTTGCTTTGCAAGGATTTGCTCCTAGACCTCTTAGTTGTAAAACTAAAGCATTAACCATCTGCCCTACAACACTTTCCTTTTAATGGTACCAGTCGACTGCTAGATAGCCAGTCGACTGGTGTCAGCCACAGAAACTTTCTGTGCCCGGCACTAGTCGACTGTCCTCTTGGCAGTCGACTGGTGCATTGAACAGAAACTTTCTGTTCGATAGGGCAGTCGACTAGTTCTGAACCAGTCGACTGGCACACCTGAAACCTGCATTTACAGACCTGGGAACTCCTTTCAAGGGTCCATAATTCATACACTTCCAAAGCATATAAAGAAATAACTCCAAATCTATACTCTATACTAGTTTTATGAATATCGTAGCAACTCAAAACGAATCCAATAACTTGAAATTAGGATTTCTACGAAATTTAACAAACTTATCAAAACACATGCAATCTCTACTAACTTTGTACCCAACTTTGACTCCATGTAAAGTTTAAATAAGGTGATCACATCCTACCAATCCAAAACATCAACCATGAGTTTCTATAAATCAAAACGCCTCTAAGACTTATCCCAAAGATCTCTTCCACGGTTCCGCCGCCACTGAACATCAATGCAAGTCCCGTTCGCCTCCATAGCTTATACTTTTTCTTTACCTTTATCTGCAATAGAAGGAAATGCAACTAATAAGCGAATTGCTTAGTAAGTAAATCCTAACTCACAAATCCATGTTATCGATAATAAACATGCTCATTTCAAAGAATGCTTGCTTCAAATTACATGCACTTGGAAATATTTACACATGGGAACTTTCATACACTTATCATGCTCAATCATGCTTGAAAACATTTACTAGCATCAAAACACTTGCAAACTTAACATGCTCATGATTTCTTTTGAAACTTACTAATGATACATTTCCATACTTTAAAACACTAACTTCTTTGCTCTTTCTCTTTAACATGCTTATAACATAACCATGTCAACATACATAACCAAAAACATGCACTCAAGGAAATTGAAACACATACATATACTCATATACTTCAAAATAATAATCAACTTTTTCAGGCCTTGGCACTGTACCATGGTATCAATGTACCAATGCGCGCATCCCTAATAGGTTTCGGGATAGCTAGCCACCGCACCCTATTAGAGCTTCCTTCTAACTTTCTGTGGGCCTCTCATTTGCCCGGTACATGTCACATTACAAAAGTAAATTACTTTCTTACTCAATATGCTTATACTTATCAAGCTATCTTTCTTTTTGCATAAATTTTGCACTACAAACTTTACCTTTCTTACTTGGAACTTTCATCGAGCACCTTGCGTGCCCTTAACCCAAAACTCATTTTTGGGACTTTTCAAGAACTTGGTCTTATCATACTTAGATCACACATACAAACCTACTCAAATTCAAGTTCTATGATAAGAACACATATTCTTTAGAAACTTAAATCACACAATAAGACAATATTCTCAAAGTATGCACTTAGATCACAAAATTACGGTTATACAACGAGAATCTACATACGAAACTACTTCTATTGTAGGTGAGTGATTTACTTACTCTTTCCTTGAAGAAAACTCACTAAGTATCTCGAAAATCCTAGCGTAGGGCTCCTCTTCTCTTCCTTGCGAGGAAACTCCACTCCTTGGCCCTAGGGAAGAAACCCTAGGTTCTCCACTCAAGAGGAAGAAGTAGGAGGAAGAAATTCTTCCTGTTTTCGTAGCCTCCCAACTCCTGTTCGCGTAGCCTCCAAAAGCCCTAATGGGGTCTTAATGCAACTTAAGTGGAAGTTGAAACATCTCTTCATGAAAAGGACTTACTTACCTATAACATTAATTCGCTTCAGCCTTTTTTGTGCTTGATACCCCTAACCTATTGGTTAGCCCAACTTGCTTAAGGGCTTGCTTTGCCCTGTGGTCGCGGGATCAAACCCCGCCCGACCCCCCTTTTTTTTCTTTTTATTTTTTTTGAAAAAAAATGCTATAAAATTCAAAAAATTTCCTAATAATTCATGAAAATTATTGGGTGTTACAGGCGCCCCGCCCATAAGCTGTCGAAGCACTCCTTTTGCTTCGTTTGTTTTGTGTTCACCTTGGGGGCGCCCGAGACACTCCTGGCGCCCTACTCAGCTTCTGCCTCACTCCTTTGAGGCTCTCTGAGCTGCAGACACTCGTTCCTTCGATCCTGCATCCAGGGTTAGTCCAAAACAACATAAAGCAATAATATGTTAGTTTTATACAGCCTTAGCTGTCTTGGTTCTGACTTTGGGTCTCCAAAATAGAACCCTAGGTCGAACCAACGCCTACTGTTCCCTCAACGGGGAACGTGTCCTCACCTACTCCTCTCGGGAGAATTTACCTGATGCCAACCGGCTCCTCTGGTTGGACTTTTACCCAGCAGTCCTTCGCCAGGTCTTCAGTACCAAGCAGTCCTTCGCCTGGTGCCCAGCAGTCCTTCGTCAAGTCTTCGGTTCCAAGCAATCCTTCGCCAGGTGCCTAGCAGTCCTTCGCTAGGGCTTTGTATCCTGGCAGTCCTTCGCTAGGTGCCTAGCAGTCCTTCGCTAGGGCTTTGTTTCCTGGCAGTCCTTCGCCAGGTGCCTAGCAGCCCTTCGCTAGGACTTTGTTTCCTGGCAATCCTTCGCCAGGTGCCTAGCAACCCTTCTCTAGGACTTTTCCTACACACTTGAGTAACATTGTTAGATCACCAATAATACTTAACTTTGAACCCTTTGCCAATATCAAAACAAGGTTCAATATGGTGCTTCCTGCACCAACAACTTCCAATTCCGGAATGGAAATGGGAAGATATCTCTATGGATTTCATTTCAGGACGTCCTAAGACTACGAACGGATATGATGCAATATGGGTAATAGTGGACAGGTTGACAAAGTCTGCTCACTTCTTAGCAATCAAGATGACTTATTCGATTGAGCAACTGGCTCAATTATATGCTAAGGAGATAATCAAACTTCATGGGGTTCCCAAGACCATCATCTCAGATCGGGATGGTCGCTTTACCTCACATTTTTGGGAGTACGTCCAGAAGTCTCTCGGCACTAAACTACGATTTAGTACCGCTTTTCACCCTCAGACTGACGGGCAAACTGAATGAGTGAATCAAGTACTGGAGGATATGTTGAGAGCTTGTGCCCTGGATTTCAAAGAAAGTTGGTGCCGATATTTATGTTTAGCGGAATTCGCATACACTAATAGCTACCAAGCTACTATCGGAATGGCACCCTATGAAGCTTTGTACGGGAGGAGATGTAGGTCTCCGATCTGTTGGTATGAAGGTGGTGAAAGGAAGGAAATGGGGCTTAAGACGGATCTTATCGACGACACCACCCGAGTTATACAGAACATTCGACAACGGATAGAAGCTGCTCAGAGCCTGCAGAGGAATTATGCGGATGTTCGGCGTAGGCCACTGGAATTTGAGGTTGGAGATTTGGTATTCCTCAAGGTGGCTCCTATGAGAGGGGTAACGAGATTTGGGAAGAAAGGAAAACTAAGTCCGCGTTATGTGGGGCCATACCCGATTCTGAAAAGAGTTGGCAAGGTGGCATATGAACTAGAGCTGCCTCAAGAGATGTCGACTATCCATAACGTGTTTCATGTGTCGTTGCTCAAGAAGTGTATTCTAAACACAGATCAGGTGATAGAGCCACAGACAGTACAAGTTCAGGAGGATTTAAGTTTTGAAAGTCGACCTATCCAGATCTTGGATTGGGAAGTCAAGAAGCTAAGGAACAAGGAGGTACTTTTAGTCAAGGTCCAATGGCAAAGTCAACGGTTCGAGGAAGCTACCTGGGAACGCGAGGACGAGATGAGACGCAAGTACCCGGAGCTATTCTAAGTTCGAGGACGAACTTTCACGAGGTATGGGGGATTGTAACGACCCGAAAAATTTTCTCAATATTATATTTTAAAATATTGATCATGTCTAGATAGTGTTTGAGGAACCTAGAGATACTAGTACGAATTTTAGACTAGTTATCCATGATTTTCCCATTTAAATTGAGAAGCTAAGTACTAATGGGCCTTATATGGGTTTTTCTAGTACCATGGTTATTAGTGGATTTTAGGTAGAATTTAATATAAATATAAATGAGTTTTAATTAGGAATATTAGCATGATTATGGGTGAGTCTTAGGGGAATTTTTGAAAATAAGAAAAAAAATAAAAATAAAATAAAAATAAAGTGCATGCACCAAGGATTGAACCTTGGACCTAGTATACCATCATGCATGTACTAACCAATTCACCTAGCAAGGGAGTGCTATGAGGGGATGAAGTGGATTTCTGTTAAGGCTAAAGGAAGTGAAGAGTCACCATGAGAGGAGGCACCATGTCTCTTCACTTGCCCCTCTTCATTGTGTATAAATGAGAGGGATGATAACTTAACACTTAAGATAGTTATTCCTCTTCTCTTCATCCACCAAGCCTCTCCTCTCCTTCTTCTTCCCCTTCTAGCCGAACCCCATAGGAGGGTTCTCCCTTGGGAAAAGTTCACAAGAAGGCCTCTCCTTCAAGATCCAAGGCTTTTTACAAGGTTACAAAGGCTAGGGGTGGTCAAGGGACAACAAGGTCTTCATCCTCCTCCCTATCTAAGGTCTATAACCAAGATAAACCAAGGTAAGACTCCCTCACCTGTGGTATAATAGTTATGTGTTTATCATGATTTAAGATGATTGTTTAGGATTTGTATTGAGAAAAACCATGGATTATGACCTTGTAAATTTCGGCCACCATGCTTTTTGGGTCCAAAAATGATGTTAAAAATCTCACTCATGTTTTCTAATGCTTTCTTATGATGAATAAAGAATAAAATATGATTTGGAGAATTTTTGGAGTACCCTAATACCCTCTAGGGTTCCACCATGGTTTCATGGTTGAGTTTAGATCTAACTCTTCAAGCAAGTTTCTTATGTTTCCTCATGTTACAAGGGGTGTTAATGGTGATTGATATGAATTTTTATAAGCCTTGTGGCCCTTGTAAGGTTCGGCCAAGATGAGTTTTAGGGCAAGGGGTTAGCGTTAACTCCAAGCAAGGGTTCTAATGGCTTCCTATGGTATTATATGTAAGGTATTAGATGTAAAATAGGAATTATATAAATTTTTCCATGTGCTTGTGACCCTCTAGGGTTTCGGCCAAGGTCAAGGGTAGGGCTAATAAAATTAGGGTTAGCTCCAATTATAAGGTCAAATGGTTCCCTATGGCTTTGTATGTAATGTATGAATTTCCTTTCTACTTATGGAACCTTTCGTGTTGATTGAATAAGGGAGCCTCCACCCATGAACTTTCGGCCAAGTCAAGAAACTAGGGTTTGGGTTGGGTTAAGGTTCCAATGATATTTGTTTATAGGTTACTATGATGTATGTATATGTTAAGGATGTTGCAAGAATGTTTATGCTACCTACAACCCTAGCTTTATGGGTTATATGTCATGACCTTGTATGTTTAAGTTATGTGCTATGTCCATTCATGAATGTTTTAACCATATTCCATGAACACAGGTATTTGATGTAGGGTCATGCTATATAGAATGATGCATGTATGTTGTTAAATGCCTATAATAGGTATATGTTTATGAAGGTCTATGCATGTTCTATGATGAATGATATGAACCTAAGTAATGTAGGATGTCATGAACCTAAGTCGTATGTATCCTGTTCACATGAATTTTACCCATGCATGTTTTATGATGGATACTATGATTATGTATGTATGTCATGTTTTATGAATAAAGAAGATGAATGAAGGTAAGGTTCATGCCTTAAGTACGAATGATAAATATGAATGATAAGTATGAATGATGAAGGCATAATGATGATATGAATTAAGTATGAATGATGAAATGCCAAGTATGTTATGTCATTCTTCATGTAAAGAGATTATGTTCCTATTTTTAAGTATGCAATGTATGTGCTATGAATGATGAAGCATGTGAAGATATTTTACTTTATGAATGGGCTTGTACTGGACCGAAGTATGGGTCCAAGGGATGGGCACCTTAAGAACGCCTCAGTGTTGGACTACCGTAGCTATCCACGGTTCTGTGACTACCGAAGTTGTCCAACAGGGATGTGCACCTTAAGAACGCCTCGGTTCGGGGACTACCGTAGCTGTACCTTAAGAACCCCCTAGTAGGTCGAGACTAGCTACCTCGTATTTACTTAGGGATA
Source organism: Boesenbergia rotunda (assembly GCA_024364735.1). Classification (NCBI taxonomy): domain Eukaryota; kingdom Viridiplantae; phylum Streptophyta; class Magnoliopsida; order Zingiberales; family Zingiberaceae; genus Boesenbergia; species Boesenbergia rotunda. The sequence continues at coordinate 438,465 of JAGFNQ010001395.1, forward strand.
CATGCACATGATGTATGTATGTGGTACAAGTCGGGGACCCCAATGATGTGATGATTATGTTTAAGTATTTAAAAGTATGATTTAAAATTAAACATCCTTATGTATATGCATTTGACTCATGCATTCATTCATGTTATGCATTATGCCATGATTGAAAATGTTTTACGCATATGTTTTATGTTAAGAATTATTCCATGATAGAAAATATTTTATGCTTATGTTTTATGTTAAGAATTATGCCATGATAGTAAATGTTTTATGCCTATGTTTTATGTTAAGAATTATGCATGATAGTAAATGTTTTATGCTTATGTTTATATTAAGAATATGCCCATGTTTTATGTTAGGAATCATGCCATGATAAGTATATTCATGTTTATATTTATGCCATATATCATGCCATGTTAAGTATATTTTATGCTCATGTACTATATAAGAACTATGTCATGCCAAATGATTTTATATGCTTATGTTCTATGTAAAGCACTAAGTCATGTTAATGTTTCATGTGCTCATGATTAAGTGACGAATTGTTTTAGTGAGTAGGAAAGGGTCTTACTAAGCCTATGTGCTTATAGTTTTATTTTCCTTATACCGCAGATCAAGCAAGAGGACAATAAGGAAGCAACAGGAGGGGCAAGAATGTGTGTGTGGTAGTGACTTGGTCAAGGAAAGATATACTTACAAGTCTTATGCTAAACCTAGGATGGTGTTGTCAAGAACAATTTACACTTGCTACTTATGTGCCTAATGGATGACTTATGTGATTTTATGACATGATGTTAAGTATGATGTTAATATGCTAAGTTCCCATGTCACTATGTTAGGAAGGATAGTTAGGTGCATGTTTGTGTAAGTTTAAATTATTCCGCTGGATTACGATGTTCACATGCCCCTACGTATGTTAGCGTAACGCTACTTTACGGGAAAAAAAAGTGGGCGTTACAAATTGAATTTGAATTAATTAAGGATTAATTGAATTTGAATTAATTAAGGATTAATTGAATTGGATTATTAGTAAAATTATTAGATTTAGTTTCAGTATTAACGGTAAAATTATCAGTGTTAATTTCAGGATTATAAATAAGATTAATTTCATAATTAATTTTAGAATTAATTTCAGAATTAATTTCAGAGTTATCAGTAAGATTATCAGAATTAATTTCAAAGTTATCATTTTCAATATCCTCTGCAAAATTATTTTTGTCCTCAGAAAATTCTTTAGAAATATTTTCTATGTTATCCTCCGAAATAATTTCAATATTATTCTTAAGATTTTCAGAAATAATTTCAAGATTATCCTCAAGATTTTCAGAAATAATTTCAAGATTATCAGTTTCAGAGTTAACTTTAGGATCAAAATTTTCAGAATTTACAGAACTAATATTATCAGCTTTTCAGAATTTACAGAATTTATTTTAAAAATCATTGCATTGACATTAAGGATTAAAACGTTAATTTTTGATATTTTAATATTGTCTACATTTTCTAATTTGGCATGCAAAATATTGATTTGGCTATGCAATAATCCTATTTTTTCAGAGAAATTATCTAACTTATCATAAAATAGTGCAGGAATTTGAAAATTTCTAGGAACGTAAAGTTTTCGTACCTTGGCCGGACACTTATTCTTGTAATGCTCGAACTTTTCGCATTTGAAGCATTTGATATGATCCTTGTTCCTTCGGACTCCGGGCGCTGGTGCCTCCTTTGCTGCCGGTGGTGAAGTTCGAGTCTTACGAGTAGGACACTGATTTTTATAGTGTCCTCTCTCCCTGCACTCGAAGCATATAATGTGAAACTTAAAAATTGACATTAAAAAAAATGTACCAAATTCACCCCTGGACTCCCCCTCAACTCCTGGTGTCTTTACTCCGTCAGCTGTTAGTCCGATGAAGAGCGACCAGGCTCTGATACAACTTGTGGGGACCAGTGCCGTCGATAGAGGGGGGAGTGAATATCATCCGTAAAAATTTCGTTGAAACTTCTTAAACTTTCGATCGATCTAGATATAGAGTTAGTGCAGCGGAAAATAGAAAGAACGAATGAACAAACAAAGTGCACACTGGATTTTTACTTGGTTCCTAACCCCCCAGGGTCAGTACATCCAAGGCCTATGCACGGAAACGCCCGTCCACTATTGGTCTCCTTTCTAGACTTTTCAGAGGCGGAGAAACTCGTCTTATAGTGCATAAATTACAATAAAAAAGATATATAAAAATAAATGTTGAATTGTAAATTCAAACCAAAATAGAAAATTCGAACGCCCGACCGATCTAGACCTCCGAAATGCCACGCACTTCCTCCTGGAGCCTCCTTGGTCATAGGGCTTCGTCTCTAGCGCTTTTCTTTAGCTCGAAATGCTCAAAATGAGTTCAGAAGTATTATCCTAAGCTGAGGGATTGAAGCCCCATTTTATAGGCTTGGTATAGGGCGCCTGTGATCAATGAGGCACCTCATAGAGCCTGGTCAAACCTCATCTCCGAGCCGAACTCTCAACAGTCGATAAGGCTTTCAACCAGGGTGCCCTAAACATACAGGGCACCAGAATGAATGAGGTGGCTGGTTCAATGAGGCGTCTTGTTTCATTGAGGCGCCCTGGTTGATGGGGGCGCCTAGCCGCCTTATTTCCAGCCTTGTTGTGTGTTTGTTTGTCTGCTTTGTCTTCCATTTTAGGTACCTGCAAGATACATAAATATAAGGCAAACACATGTACAATCTTAGCCTTAACGATATGGTTCTAACTTCGGATTTCTGCGAAACCCTAGGTCGAACCGACGCCTAAGTTCCCATCCCTGGGAACGCTCCTTTCACCTACTCCTCTCAGGAGACGGTTGCCACTCGACCCATCCGGTTGGACTTTTTACATAGCCTTCGAGACTCTCGGATCTCGAGACGTCCGACCCTTGACCCGTCTCTACTTCTATCCTTAGTCATCACTCAGCTAAGTTGCTCAATCCCTCGAACCAAGACTTCGTTCCCAAACCCTAGGTCCAGGACTTTTGCCCAGCTTCACTCACCAGGTCTTAGTGCCCAGCTTCACTCACCAGGTGCCCAACTTCACTCATCAGGACTTTTGCCCAGCTTCACTCACCAGGTCTTAGTGCCCAGCTTCACTCACCAGGTCTTAGTGCCCAACCCTCGGTCAGGTCTTAGGTGCCCAACCCTCGGCCAGGACTTAGTGCCTAGGTAACTAGGACTTTGGTTCACTTTGGTCTAGTTTTCTTGACTACTCCTTTCCTTGTTCAATGTATCACTAACTTAAGCATATTGTCAAACATTGAAACACTTAGAGGAGGATATCACTGATGCATCTTGTACCAACAATCTTTTCGTTTGCCTTTGATTGGGTTTGTTGCTCCTTGTTCCAATATCATGGTTGAAGCTTTTTCCCGTGTTTATCTTTTGGAACTTCAAATAGGTCTTCTAGCACGATCATGTAGTTTCAATCCATACCGAACCATGTCTTTGTCCGCATCTTCCAATACTCGAAACTCTCGCGATCGTAGGAAGGTGGAACATTGATATCATCCCCCCAATCTTTCTTCAATCGCCATTTCTATTAGCTTTTTGCTCTCTCAGTCGTTAGTCCGTAGATGAGCGGACCTTGCTCTGATACCACTTGTTGTGACCTTTCCGTTTAGCTAATAGGGGTGAATAGCTTTCTTTTCGATTTTCTTACTACAATGGTTAGCAAGCGCAAGCGAAAATCTCAAATCTAAACTAAACAATGCTAACACAACACCTTTACGTGGTTCAGAGATGATGCTCCTACTCCACGGCTGTCCGTAAGGTGGACGATCCCGATCCTTTAGTGGATGATTCCCCGGAACACCTCCGGCTAGCTCTTGTCACTCCTTGTGGGTGGAGAAACCTCACCACAATCCTTTGACACGAACTGAGCACTTGTAGGTTACTAACAGGCTTTTACTAAGCTTGTTTCACCAAGGAGGAACAGCCAAAATCGAGCCCTCTTAAATAGTGCTCGATACTATTCTAACCATTACCAGTCGACTGGTGCTACACCAGTCGTGTAACGACCCGGAAAATTCTCTTAATATTTCTTTAAAATATTGAGCATGACTAGATAATTTTCTGAGGGACCTAGAGATATTAACATGAATTTTAACCTAGAAATCCATGTTTTTCCATTTATATTGGAGAAATAGGCACTAATGGGCCTTATATGGGCTTTCTAGTACCATGATTATTGGTAAATTTTAGGTAAAATTTATAGAAATATAAAGGGATTTTGATGAGAAATATTAACATAATTATGGGGGAATTTTTAGAGGATTTTCAAAATATTAGAAAAATAAAATAAAAATAAATGAAAAAATTAGTGCATGCACCAAGGATTGAACCTTGGACCTCTTGTACAACCATGCATGCTCTAACCAATTCACCTAGCAAGGGAGTGCTATGAGGAAATGAAGTGGATTATGGTTAAGGCTTAGGGGGAAATGAAGAGACACCATGACTCTTCACTTACCCTCCTTGATGAGTTATAAAGCGAGGCATGGGGGGTTACTTCTCTTCTTCTATCAAGTCACCTTTCTTCCTCCCTCCTTCTCCATCCTAGCCGAACACCCCAAGAGGGGTTCTCCCTTGGGAAAAATTCACCTAAGGCTCCATCTCCAAGATCCAAGGTTTTTACAAGGGTACAAGGGCTAGGGGTGGTCAAGAGGCAACAAGATCTTCATCCTTCTTCCAAATCTAAGGTTTATAATCAAGATCAACCAATGTAAGACTCCCTCACCTATGGTATAATAGTTCCTTTGTGATTTTTAGCATAATATAAAGTTGGTTTTGAGTTTGATGTTGAGGAAACTATGCTTTGGACCCCTATCATATTCGGCCACCATGGGTTTAGGGTCCATAATGATGTTAAAAATCTAAATCATGTTTTCTAATGTGTTATCATGATGAATATGGAATAAATATAATTTTTGGGGAATTTTTGGAGTACCCTAAAGACCCCTTAGGGTTTGGGACTCTCACCATGATTCTTTGGTTAGGATTGGGCCTAACCTTTCAAGTATGTACTTTGGGTATCCCCATGATTCAAAAGGAGGTTTAAAGTGAATTGGGTGAATTTTCACAAGGTCTTGTGACCCTTGTAAGTTTCGGCCAAGAAGGGTCTAGGGCAAAAAGGTTAGGACTTCCCTCAAGCAAGGGTCCTAATGGCCCTATGGTAGAGTATGGTTAGTGTTTAATGTTTGATTGGGATTTTTATGGAATTTTTCCATGCACCCATGGCCTTGTAGGGTTTCGGCCAGCCCTATGAAGGAGGGCTAAAGGTTAGGGATAACCCTAATCATGAGCCCTAATGGCTCCCCATGGTCTTATAAGTAATGTATGGTTGTTTCTTTACCTTATGCTATCTTACATGTTAATTGAATGATGGAACCCTTCCCTATAGGTTTCGGCCAAACAAGGAATTTAGGGTTTGGATGGAGTTAGGGTTTGACGAATGATGGTTTATGGTTTAATATGAAGTATATATAAAGGTTCAAGCATGTGGTAGAAATTAAGTTACCTATAACCCTACTCTAAGCACCATGTTTCATGTTTGTATGTTTATGATTGGATGTCATGCTTAATAGGGTTTATTTATGAATGTCTTATGTCCTATGCCATGCACTTGAATGGTAGGTAGTATGTTCATGGAAGTCCTACTTATGTATGCTTGGGATGAATACCATGCTTATGTATGAAATGCAATGTTTACCTTAGATATCATGATCATGCAAACTCTATGGGTTAGGATAATTGTCTATGCAAACATGTCATGTTCAATGAATATAAGGCAATGCATACCTTATATGCCATGATCATGCAAGCACTAGGAATAAGAATGATGTTTATGTAAGTAGGCCATGTTCTATGAATGAAGATGCATGTTATGATTATAATGGAGATGCATGTTATGTTTATGAATGAAAGTGCATGTTATGTGCTATGAATAAAGATGTGTGCCATGTTATGAATGACGACACGGTCGATGGTTGACGGTACGACGGTCGTGAGGACCGGTAAATGGGCCGGTAAATGGGCCGGTAGACGGGCCTGGTCGTTACGCATGTCATGTTTTATGAATGAAGATGCATGCCATGTTTTATGAATGAAGATGTATGCCATGTCTTATGAATGATAAAGCATGTAAAGTATTTTACTTTATGAATGGGCTTGTACCGAACCGAAGTATGGGTCCAAGGATGGGCACCTTAAGAACGCCCCGGTTCTGGACTACCGACTATGCTGTCCACGGTTCTGGCACTACCGAAGTTGTGCAACAGAGATGGGCACCTTAAGAACACCCTGGTTCTGGGACTACCGACTATGCTGTCCTTACCCTAGTAGGTCGGGGCTCGCGACCTCGTATTTACTTAGGGATGCGCGCTTATGATGTATGTATGTGGTACAAGCCGGGGACCCCCAATGATGTTATGATGATGTTTAAGTATTTAAAAGTATGATTTTAAAAGTTAAGCATCCCTATGTATATGCATTAGACTCATGCATTCATGTTATGCATTATGCCATGATAGCAATGTCTTATACTTATGTCTCAGGTCAAGAAATATGCATGATAATAAACGATTTAGGCTTATGGTTATGTTAAGAAGATGCCCATATGATATGATAGAAAGCATGCCTATGTTTATGCCATACAGGTTAGTTCATGTTTTATGTTTATGTTTATGTCATGTATCATGCATGTTAAGAATGATTCTTTATGTTTATGTTTATGCCATGTATCATGCATGTTAAGAATGTTTCTTTATGTTTAGGTTTATGCCATGTATCAAGCATGTTAAGAATGTTCATTTGTGTTTATGTCTATGCCATGTATTATGTTATGCTAAGTTGAATTATGTTCATGTTATTTCACGTATCATGCCATGTAAGTTTATTTATAGTTATGTTCAAGCATAAAGTTATGTTTATGTTTCATGTGTTTATGATTAAGTGATGAATGGTTTTAGTGAGTAGGAAAGAGTCTTACTAAGCTGACGTGCTTATAGTCTTATTTCCTTATACCGCAGATCACGTAAGGGGACAATAAGGAAGCAGCAGGAGGACAAGAATGTGTGTGTGTGGTAGTGACTTGGCCACGAAAACAATATGGTTACCGGTCTTATGCTAGAACTTTATGTTTGCTACTTATGTGTTTGAATAATGGCTTATGTGACTCTATGACATGATGTTAAGCATGACATGATATGATGCAAAGTATGAAGTTAATATGCCAAGTTCCCATGTCATTATGTTAGGAATGGTAGTAGGGCATATATGTGTAAGTCTTAAGTTATTCCGCTGCCTTATGATGTCTACATACCCTAAGTATGTTAACGTAACTCCGCTTTATGGAAGAAAAAAAAAAGCGGGCGTTACAGGTTGGTATCAGAGCCAATCGTCATCTCACTACACACACATCAAGCATTCTTCCTGCAGCTTCCAAGTAAGTACCTCTATGCATATCTTATGATAGTAAGTACTTTTAGGATACATTATGTCCTTTAAATAAGCAATTATGAATGATATGTTATGATTCTAGAATATGCAAGTATGTATGATACTTTATGATTCTAGAACGTGCAAGTATGAATGATACATTAAGATAGCAAGTACTTTTAGGATATGTAATATGAATGATACTTTACCTTATTTTTTTTTATAAAACCAAATACTTTAGAATCTAATATGCGGGTAGGAATAACAATAACACATACTAGCCTAATGCCATATACTAAGAAGATAGATATGCCTCCACAAGTTCTAGACTGCAAATTCTTAACGACCCTGCCTTCGGGAGAAATAATGACATCCCACATGCTGCGTGTTGTGCCAGTCAGAATTGCAGAAAGAGGACTGTACTGCAATCTGCTAGTACTCGACATGCAGAATTATGATGTTATATTGGGTATGGATTTCTTGAGCAAATACGGTGCTTCTATCGAGTGCCGTAAGCGAAAGGTGGTCTTCCAACCCGAGGCAGATGCTATGTTTGAATTTATCGGAGAGTCAAGGAAAAGAACCGGGAAATTCTTATCGACTCTTAAAGCACAGAAGATGTTAGACAAGGAATACACTGGATTTCTAGCACATGTGGTTGACGCAAGTCAAACCAAGGACCAGAAGCTAGAAGAGGCCAGGATTGTATGCAATGACCCAGAGAAGTTTTCTTGGAGCTAAAAAGGAGGCTTACAAGTGCTCCAAAATTCTTACCCTTCCGGAAAGTAATCAGAGCTTCGATATGTACAGTGATGCCTCCAAACTTGGACTTGGAGTTGTACTTATGCAGAGTGGTAAGGTCATTGCTTATGCCTCTAGGCAACTCAAGGAACATGAGCAGAACTACCCCAATCATGATCTGGAACTGGCCGCGGTGGTCCTCGCTCTTAAGATATGGAGGCATTATCTGTATGGAGCGCAGTGTCGAATTTATACAGACCACCAGAGTCTACAATATTTCTTCACTCAGAAAGACCTGAATATGAGACAATGCCGATGGCTTGAGTTGGTGAAGGACTATGATTGCGAGATCTTCTACCATCCAGGGAAGGCAAACACAGTGGCCGATGCACTCAGCCGGAAGTCAAGTGCCACCTTGATGTCCATATCTAAGTTACCCCGACCACTCGAAAGAGAAATTATGAATTTTGGGGGTCGAAGTCATCTCCGGGCGACTTTCCACCATGACCATATCACCCACATTATTTGAGGACATATTGCAAAAAAAAAATGGGGATTTGAGTCTTCAGAAAATAAAACAGGAGATCCTAGAAGAAAAGGGCGACGGTTTCCATATCGCCAAAGGGGGAGTACTCTACCTTAGGGATCGTCTATGTATTCCTAATGATCCGGAGCTTCGAAGGGAAATCCTAGCAGAAGCTCACGGAACCCCTTATTCGATGCACCCAGATCCACCAAGATGTATCAAGATCTGAAGGAGAAGTTTTGGTGGTCCGGAATGAAGAGGGATGTGGCTCAGTATGTTAGTACTTGCATGACTTGCCAGCAAGTAAAAGCAGAACACCAGCGACCCGGAGGAGTTCTGCAGCCGCTCGCAATTCCGGAGTGGAAATGGGAAGACATCTCTATGGATTTTATTTCAGGGCTTTCCAGGACTACGAATGGATATGATGCAGTTTGGGTAATTGTGGACAGGCTGACGAAGTCTGCTCACTTCCTGGCAATCAAGATGACGGATTCAATGGAGCAACTGGCTCAATTGTACGTTAAAGAAATAATCAGACTTCATGGAGTTCCCAAGACCATCATCTCAGATAGGGATGGTCACTTTACTTCACATTTTTGGGAGTGTGTTCAGAAGTCTCTCGGCACTAAATTACGATTTAGCACCGCCTTTCACCCTCAGACGGATGGGCAGACTGAGCGGGTAAATCAAGTACTAGAAGACATGTTGCGAGCTTGTGCCTTGGATTTCAAACGAAGTTGGTGTCGATATCTATGCTTAGCGGAATTCGCTTACAACAATAGCTACCAAGCTACTATCGAATGACACCTTATGAAGCGTGGTACGGGAGGAGATGTAGATCCCCAATCTGTTGGTACGAGGGTGGTGAAAAGAAGGAAATGGGGCTCACAACAGATGTCATCGACAGCACCACCCGAGCTATACAGAATATTCGACAATGGATAGAAGCTGCTCAGAGCCGGCAGAAGAGTTATGCCGATGTCCGGCGTAGACCACTGGAATTTAATGTTGGAGATTTGGTGTTCCTTAAAGTGGCTCCTATGAAAGGGGTGACAAGATTTGGGAGGAAAGGAAAACTAAGTCCGCGTTATGTGGGGTCGTACCTGATTCTGAAAAGAGTTGGTAAGGTGGCATATGAGCTGGAGCTGCCTTCAGGGATGTCGGCCGTCCATAATGTGTTCCATGTGTCAACGCTTAAAAAGTGTATCCCAAATATGGACCAAGTGATCGAGCCACAGACAGTACAAGTGCAGGAGGACCTAAGCTATGAAAGCAGACCTATCCAGATCTTGGATCAGGAAGTCAAGAAGCTAAGGAGTAAGGAGGTACCCTTAGTCAAGGTTCTATGGCAAAGTCAGCGGTTCGAAGAAGCTACCTGGGAACGCGAGGACGAGATGAGGCGCAAGTACCCGGAGCTATTCTAAGTTCGAGGACGAACTTTCACGAGGTATGGGGAATTGTAACGACCCGGAAAATTCTCTTAATATTTCTTTAAAATATTGAGCATGACTAGATAATTTTCCGAGGGACCTAGAGTATTAACATGAATTTTAACCTAGAAATCCATGTTTTTCCATTTATATTGGAGAAATAGGCACTAATGGGCCTTATATGGGTTTTCTAGAACCATGATTATTGGTAAATTTTAGGTAAAATTTATAGAAATATAAAGGGATTTTGATGAGAAATATTAACATAATTATGGGGGAATTTTTAGAGGATTTTCAAAATATTAGAAAAATAAAATAAAAATAAATGAAAAAATTAGTGCATGCACCAAGGATTGAACCTTGGACCTCTTGTACAACCATGCATGCTCTAACCAATTCACCTAGCAAGGGAGTGCTATGAGGAAATGAAGTGGATTATGGTTAAGGCTTAGGGGGAAATGAAGAGACACCATGACTCTTCACTTACCCTCCTTGATGAGTTATAAAGAGAGGCATGGGGGGTTACTTCTCTTCTTCCATCAAGTCACCTTTCTTCCTCCCTCCTTCTCCATCCTAGCCGAACACCCCAAGAGGGGTTCTCCCTTGGGAAAAATTCACCTAAGGCTCTATCTCCAAGATCCAAGGTTTTTACAAGGGTACAAGGGCTAGGGGTGGTCAAGAGGCAACAAGATCTTCATCCTTCTTCCAAATCTAAGGTTTATAATCAAGATCAACCAATGTAAGACTCCCTCACCTATGGTATAATAGTTCCTTTGTGATTTTTAGCATAATATAAAGTTGGTTTTGAGTTTGATGTTGAGGAAACTATGCTTTGGACCCTTATCATATTCGGCCACCATGGGTTTAGGGTCCATAATGATGTTAAAAATATAAATCATATTTTCTAATGTGTTATCATGATGAATATGGAATAAATATAATTTTTGGGGAATTTTTGGAGTACCCTAAAGACCCCTTAGGGTTTGGGACTCTCACCATGATTCTTTGGTTAGGATTGGGCCTAACCTTTCAAGTATGTACTTTGGGTATCCCCATGATTCAAAAGGAGGTTTAAAGTGAATTGGGTGAATTTTCACAAGGTCTTGTGACCCTTGTAAGTTTCGGCCAAGAAGGGTCTAGGGCAAAAAGGTTAGGACTTCCCTCAAGCAAGGGTCCTAATGGCCCTATGGTAGAGTATGGTTGGTGTTTAATGTTTGATTGGGGTTTTTATGGAATTTTTCCATGCACCCATGGCCTTGTAGGGTTTCGGCCAGCCCTAGGAAGGAGGGCTAAAGGTTAGGGATAACCCTAATCATGAGCCCTAATGGCTCCCCATGGTCTTATAAGTAATGTATGGTTGTTTCTTTACCTTATGCTATCTTACATGTTAATTGAATGATGGAACCCTTCCCTATAGGTTTCGGCCAAACAAGGAATTTAGGGTTTGGATGGAGTTAGGGTTTGAAGAATGATGGTTTATGGTTTATTATGAAGTATATATAAAGGTTCAAGCATGTGGTAGAAATTAAGTTACCTATAACCCTACACTAAGCACCATGTTTCATGTTTGTATGTTTATGATTGGATGTCATGCTTAATAGGGTTTATTTATGAATGTCTTATGTCCTATGCCATGCACTTGAATGGTAGGTAGTATGTTCATGGAAGTCCTACTTATGTATGCTTGGGATGAATACCATGCTTATGTATGAAATGCAATGTTTACCTTAGATATCATGATCATGCAAACTCTATGGGTTAGGATAATTGTCTATGCAAACATGTCATGTTCAATGAATATAAGGCAATGTTTACCTTATATGCCATGATCATGCAAGCACTAGGAATAAGAATGATGTTTATGTAAGTAGGTCATGTTCTATGAATGAAGATGCATGTTATGATTATAATGGAGATGCATGTTATGTTTATGAATGAAAGTGCATGCTATATGCTATGAATAAAGATGCGTGCCATGTTATGAATGACGACACGGTCGATGGTCGATGGTACGACGGTACGACGGTCGTGAGGACCGGTAAATGGGCCGGTAAATGGGTCGATAGACGGGCCGGGTCGTTACGCATGCCATGTTTTATGAATAAAGATGCATGCCATGTTTTATGAATGAAGATGTATGCCATGTCTTATGAATGATAAAGCATGTAAAGTATTTTACTTTATGAATGGGCTTGTACCGGACCGAAGTATGGGTCCAAGGGATGGGCACCTTAAGAACGCCCCGATTCTGGACTATAGACTATGCTGTCCACGGTTCTGGCACTACCGAAGCTGTGCAACAGGGATGGGCACCTTAAGAACGCCCCGGTTCTGGGACTACCGACTATGCTGTCCTTACCCTAGTAGGTCGGGGCTCACGACCTCGTATTTACTTAGGGATGCACGCTTATGATGTATGTATGTGGTACAAGCCGGGGACCCCCAATGATGTTATGATGATGTTTAAGTATTTAAAAGTATGATTTTAAAAGTTAAGCATCCCTATGTATATGCATTAGACTCATGCATTCATGTTATGCATTATGCCATGATAGCAATGTCTTATACTTATGTCTCAGGTCAAGAAATATGCATGATAATAAACGATTTAGGCTTATGGCTATGTTAAGAAGATGCCCATATGATATGATAGAAAGCATGCCTATGTTTATGCCATACAGGTTAGTTCATGTTTTATGTTTATGTTTATGTCATGTATCATGCATGTTAAGAATGTTTCTTTATGTTTATGTTTATGTCATGTATCATGCATGTTAAGAATGTTTCTTTATGTTTAGGTTTATGCCATGTATCAAGCATGTTAAGAATGTTCATTTGTGTTTATGTATATGCCATGTATTATGCTATGCTAAGTTGAATTATGTTCATGTTATTTCACGTATCATGCCATGTAAGTTTATTTATAGTTATGTTCAAGCATAAAGTTATGTTTATGTTTCATGTGCTTATGATTAAGTGATGAATGGTTTTAGTGAGTAGGAAAGAGTCTTACTAAGCCGACGTGCTTATAGTCTTATTTCCTTATACCGCAGATCACGCAAGGGGACAATAAGGAAGCGGCAGGAGGACAAGAATGTGTGTGTGTGGTAGTGACTTGGCCACGAAAACAATATGGTTACTGGTCTTATGCTAGAACTTTATGTTTGCTACTTATGTGTTTGAATAATGGCTTATGTGACTCTATGACATGATGTTAAGCATGACATGATATGATGCAAAGTATGAAGTTAATATGCCAAGTTCCCATGTCATTATGTTAGGAATGGTAGTAGGGCATATATGTGTAAGTCTTAAGTTATTCCGCTGCCTTATGATGTCTACATGCCCTAAGTATGTTAACGTAACGCCGCTTTATGGAAGAAAAAAAAAAGCGGGAGTTACAAGTCGACTGGTCTTTGCGAATTTGAATATCACCGCCTAACGATTCACATTCTGGTCGACACCAGTCAACTGATCCAAGCATCAGTCGATTGATTTCTCTGTGTCTACCTCAGTCGACTGATCAAGCATCAGTCGACTGCCACATAAAGTTTCCCTACCCGAGTATAATTCTCTCAGCACTCGAACCCTAGGATTTCCCTTCCCACGTACAGTTCTCTCAGCACTCGAATCCTTATGACTCAGTTGACTCTTCATTCAGCAGCCTCGACTTGTTGCCTTCAAGCCCTCTTTGATTGTTCTGAACTCTAATATTTTGACTCTTCTTGCTCCTACTCTATCCTTGAATAGTATCTGACTTGAGCGTCGAAGAGGGCTCCACAGAAACTCCTTCTGGTGTATCTTCTTAACGCTCATGTTAGTTTCACAGGCGCATATATCCTCCTTCGTCATCACTCAAGGCCACCCACTTGTCGTCCACGTCGTTCACTTTCAGAATAGTTAGGTTGCATTGTAGTGTGTTCATCACATTTTAGTCGATTTGGGCTTGTCTTTTTATTTCCGGTGTCCACTTCTCTAGTTCCAATAGTTCCTCATCTTCGGTTAGAGGGATGTAGCTTCTTTTGATGTTGAACCAGAGGTCTATTGTTTGCTTTCATGAAACACTCCATTCATTTCTTTAAGTAGCTAAAATCATCACCGTTGAACATGGGAGGTCGATCAGTGTTGTATCATTCTAAATGGGAGTTCAACATTCTAGCAAGACAATAAAAACAAGTACAAAAATATTTCGAAGACTTTTGTCTTGGGATTAGCAGTATGGTATATAAAAAAAAATTTAAAAAATACAAGAAAGATTGTTAGATATTTTCATAGTTGCTTCGCTCTGATACCAATTATAGGATCATTTAATATAAGAGAAGGGTGCACGAATCTCACTACGTCTGAAAATCTTTCATTTCTCATTTTCAAAGCTAATTAAAGTAGGGGAAAATTAAAAATACTTTTCTTTTACTTGGTTCAGAGCCTTTGTCGACTTCTACTCCAAAGTTCGCAGTCCTTGATCGATTTCGTTGGGAAATTCACTAATTTCCTTTCTCTGAAAAACATTCAAAGAAAGTGAAAGTGTTGACATGTAAAGAATGATAGTAACACCCTACTATCTTCTTTTGTAATAATGCAAGTACATGTATGATATGAATCAATACCAACATAGAAGATATGATCTTATGCATATTGTCAACGAACTTCCCGGTGTTGTAGTAGTAGCATTTGAGCAAGTTGTTTACATAGAATGTGAGTCGAATATGAGTAGAAGACTTGCAGAGTGCACTGGTCTCAAGCTCTTTATGTAGGCAGTGTTCGATCGATCGAACAATTGTTCAATTGACTGATCCAATCGGTCGATTGAACCTTCTATTGCATTGATGAAATCCCGGGTCTTTCCTTGTATTTGTTGCTAGTTGTGCTTAGCTAGCACTGTAATAAATGTGATCTGTAAACTTTTCTTTCTGATCAGTTGATAGATAAAGCTTCCTTCTTGAGATCTACACATACTAAATATGGTACCTTTGACTGAACTTGATGATCAATCAACAAAGAAGTCGAATTTACTTCACAGTAGTAAATTTCATGGTTTTACATAGATGCATTGAAACTCCACCTGCTGCCGGAGACTATGTGACCTAAGACTATGTGACCTAAGACAATCCACCTACTGCCGGAGAAGGAAGCTCCGGCCATCTCTTGGCTGGAAGAAGGTGCTGCCGGAATTATAGTTTGCCGCAAGCCTCTTCTTTTGCTTCACCGGAATTTTGATTCCGGCCATCCTTTTATGGTTAGTCTTCCGACTTCTCTCTTGGTTTTTCTTGTCGCGTTCTCGGAGAATCTAGTAGTTCTCAAGAACACGAAACTCGTGGCTTTGCGAAGTCATCCTGAAGATACTCGGCGTGGACGCAAATAGAGGCGGAGCTTCCAAGGGACGCTTACGGTTGGATCTCGTCCCTTCCTTCGAGTTACGCGAGGTAATACGTAAATTAGTTTATGTTTCTGCAAAATTTCAAATATATGATCATGTCTACACAAGATAAAATTGCATGATTAGATGTGTGGTTAAATGATTTAGAGAAATTATTTATATTAAATCTTCCGCTGCACGTAATTAATTTTGAAATTACGAACCCGCATCCATGTCAACATGCACCCGGTCCCAACAGTGGTATCAGAGCCGAGGTTTGTGTTCGACATAATCATATAATTGTTTTGCGAAAAGCTTTATCATGATCTCAATTTTGGAAAATTTTAAATTATGGAAACTTTCCAATTATGGTAAATTTTCGATTTAGGAATTTCAAAGTTTGGAAATCCTCATGAAATTTCGCAAACTTTTGAAATATCTCTGTTTCTGAAATTTTATGATAATTGTGAAAACGTTCCATTTTTGGAAACTTTTCAATTTTAGAAATTTTCTATTTTGGAAATTTTCTAATTTTGGAAAAACGTAAGTTTTCTTTGTACCAGAAACTTACAATTATTCTGAAAACCTTTTATTTTTGGAAACATTCCATTTATGGAATGCTCGCAATTTTGGACACTTTCTTTCAAGAAAGTCTAAACAAATTATGTGAATATTAATTGACATTTAAATTTATAATTGGAAATTAAATTATTTACAAAATTCTTTATTTTGGATTGAGCCTCGGGGAGCCGTCCAATTTAAAGTTAGTTGTTATAATTAAATTTCCTAAATTGAATTTAAGCTATCAAATGTTTAATTTGGATTGAGCCTCGGGGAGCCGTCCAAATTAAGTTATTGATATTCATTTTCCATAAATAAAATATGTGATCAAATCTTGGAAATTTTTGAGGTGATTCTCGAACGATAATTTCCTTATTTGATTTATGAGGTGATGCTCTTACATATTATTGTCTCCAAAATTAATTAGGAAAATTGTTTCTTATAGAGTATATTTCCTTAAATAAGATTTTCATGAAAATAATATGTGGTTGAATTAAGGGAATCTATCTCTTAAATTAATAAGATTTGATTTAGAGAAATCAAAGTCTTAAACATATTATTTCTGAAATTGATTATGATAATTCAGGAAATTGTTTCCCAAAATAATTCCTTGAATAAAGTATGAAATTAGAATTAGGAAATCCGGTTCCTAATTCAATTAATGAGACCTGATAAATTAAGTCGCATACATACTTTATTAAGGAAATCATTAGAACATGACATAATTATATGTCATGAATGTGCATAAAAGAAAAGGATGAGACCAAAAACCCCTTACAAAATATTAAGGCCAACACCTTCCATTAATATGGTTAGAACCGGAGTTTTGTTTCTCGTTTGGGTTGATGGACACATCCATGCCTGGCTTGAACCTCAACATGTTCAAACCATGGAATTAGTTTATGATTAATATAGTTGGAGTCAGAGGTCAATCCTTAGTTTTGGTTGTTGGACACATCCATGCCTGACTAAACGGTTGAATGAGCTCCAACCATATTAAAACTATTTCTTGATTAATGGGTCAGCCATAAGCTTGGAGCATCGATTTGTTGTGCCACAGCCAAGGTCGATGTAAAGAGAGGTGCAGTTGGGTGCTATGTATATTGTTGCATACTTGTTAATGAGTTAACAACCCAATGATTTATGCAAGCATTCAATTAGTTGATAGCATAATGTGATAGTTACATATGTATAATATGTAATCGGTATAATTACCTACCTTCATAGCTAAGAATAACTTGATGGACTCTAGCCATGGTTGTTCTTATCTATGGTTGGATATCAACCTATTTGGAGATGTTCCTACGATCTCCCGAATTGATAAAAAGGGTTATTCAATTTGAAAAATAAATAGGATTTAATTAATGTATATTGATGCATTCTTTATCATTCTCATCACATAACCTCAATTTGTATTTCTAGAATAATCACCTGATCATGTCTTCTCTGAATTTGCATTCCATTTTGGACACCAATAAGCTGACTGGGCCAAACTTCATGGACTGGCTTCGAAACCTGAGGATAGTTCTCAAGGCAGAAAAGCTTGCTTATGTCCTTGAAGAACAACTTCCCAACCATCCTCCTAAAGATGCAACTCCAGACCAATTAGTGGCCTATCAGAAACATGTGGCCGATTCTGAACTTGCGAGTTGCATCATGCTGGCCGCTATGGTACCTGAGCTACAAAAGCAGCATGAGCATATGGATGCTCATACCATCGTCTTTCATCTTCATGAGCTGTTTGAAAAGCAGGCGAGATCCGAAAGGTTTGAGGTCTCCAGACTCCTCTTCACCTTTAAGATGCAGGTGTAACGACCCGGAAAATTCTCTCAATATTTTCTTTAAAATATTAATCATGTCTAGATAGATTTTCGAGGAACATAAAGATACTAGTATGAACCTTAGTATAATTATTCGTGATTATCCCATATAAATTAAGAAGTTAAGTACTAATGGGCCTTATGTGGGCTTTTCTAGTACCATGGTTATTAGGGGATTTTAGGTAGAATTTAATATAAATATAAATGGGTTTTAATTAGGAATATTAGCATGATCATGGGTGAATTTTAGGGGAATTTTCAGAAATAAGAAAAAATAAAAATAAATAGAAAAATAAAGTGCATGCACCAAGGATTGAACCTTGGACCTAGTGTACAACCATGCATGTACTAACCAATTCACCTAGCAAGGGAGTGCTAGTAGAGAATGAAGTGGATTTTAGTCAAGGCTTAGGGAAAATAAAGAGTCAACAAGGGAAGAGACACCATGACTCTTCACTTGCCCACTTTATGGTGAATAAAAAAGGGGAATGGTAACTTACACCAAGGATTATTATTCCTCTCATCTTCATCCACCAAGCCTCTCCTCTCATCCTTCTCCCTCCTTGCTAGCCGAAACCCATAGGTGGTTTTTCCCCTTGGGAAAAATTCACAAGAAGGTCTCTCTTCCAAGATCCAAGGCTTTTACAAGGTTACAAAGGCTAGGGGTGGTCAAGAGACAACAAGATCTTTATCTTTCTCCCTATCTAAGGTCTATAACCAAGATAAACCAAGGTAAGACTCCCTCACCTGTGGTATAATAGTTCTCTTTGATGTTTATCATAATATGAAGTTTGGTTTGGGTTTGATGTTAAGAAAACCATGATTTGGACCCCTAAGCCATTCGTCCACCATAGGTTTTGGGTCCAAGATGATGTTAAAAATTTCACTAATGCTTTCTAATATTTTCTTATGATGAATATAGGTTAAAATATGATTTGGAGAATTTTTGGAGTACCTTAGTACCCTTTAGGATTCGGCCAACACCATGATTTCATGGTTAGGGTTGGATTTAAACCTTCAAGTATGTACCTTGTGTATCTTTATGATACAAGGGAGGTTGAGGGTGATTTATGTGAAGTTTCACAAGGTCATGTAACCCTAAAGGTTTTGGCCAAGAAGGGTCCTAGGGCAAGGAGTTAGGGCTTACCTCAAGTAAGGGTTCCAATGGCTCCTATGGTATGGTATGGAAGGTGTTAGATGATAAATGGAAATTTTATGAATTTACTCATGCACCCATGGCCCTTGCATGTTTCGGCCAACCCCAAGAAGAAGGGCTAGGGGTTAGGGTTAACCCTAATCATGAGCCCTAATAGCTTCCTATGGCTTTATAAGTAATGTATGGTCTTTTCCTTATCTCACGCTACCTTATATATATCAATTGAATGATAGAACCCCTCCTTACAATTTTGGCCAAGCAACATGGTTAGGGATTAGGAGGAGTTAGGGTTTCAAGAATGATGGTTTATGGCTTATTATGATGTAAATATATAGGTTCAAGCATGTAGTAGAAACCATGTTACCTTTAACCCTGACCTTAGGTGTTATAGTTCATGTTTGATATTTTTATATTACACGCCATGCTTAGTAGGGTTTATTTATGAACGTCTTATGATCTATGTCATGCACTTAAATAGTACGTAGCATGTTTATAGGAATCCTACCCATGCATGCTTGTGATAGATACTATACTTATGTATGTGATGCAATGCTTATCTTATGTATCATGATCATGCAAGTTAGATGAATTAGGAGAATGGTCTATGTAAATATGTCATGTTTTATGAATATAATGCAATGCTTACCTTATGTATCATGATCATGCAAGCTCTATGAATTAGGATGATGGTCTATGTAAACATGTCATATTCTATGAATACAATGCAATGCTTACCTTATGTACCATGATCATGCAAGCACTATGAACAAGAATGATGTTTATGTAAGCATGCCATGTTTATGAATGAAGATAATGCTTATGCCTTAGGGAATCATGATGCTATGCATTAAGTATGAACGATGAAAGGTCAAGCATGATTTATGTCATGCTTCATGTAACAAGGTTATGCTACGTTTAAATATGCTATGAATTATTGGAGCAATCGGCCCTAAGATGGTCCGGAGTGACCATGGGTTTTGATGTTTGGGCAAAGGGTTTAAGTTAGGTTTACCCTTGTATTTGATATACGTATGTTGAGTGTGCAGGTTGTATAGGTTATGCATATGGACTTGACTGGACGGCCTCGGTACGGTGAAGGATGGCATGGAGGTAAGTTGGAGGCTTGCGTGCGCATCCGAGGGACTTTGGACAGCAGGGACGATGAGCTGATGTGCGCGGACTTCGAGGCATGCGTGAAGGATGGCATGGAGGCAAGCTGGAGGCTTGCGTGCATCCGAGGGACGGGAGCCGAAGATGAAGAGGGCGCGAAGGCAACAGTCAAGGCTGCTGAAGAGGAGTCAGTCGAGTCATGAGGGTACGAGTGCTGTGTGATTGTACTCGGAAAATCCTAGGGTTTGAGTGCGGAGTGGAATGTACTCAGGAAGGGTAACCTTAGGTGGGTGAGTAGACCAGTCGACTGGCCTGGGGGCAGTCGACTGATGGAACTCACAGAAAGGTCTCAGCCTGGGACCAGTCGACTGCCCTGGGGGCTGTCGACTGGTAGGTGGCTGGTGAGCTGGCAAATTCGAACGTTGGGAGTGTCAACGGTCGAATTTGGCTAGCACCAGTCGACTGCCCTTGGGGCAGTCGACTGGTAGCGAGAAATCAGCCCCGAGTCCTATTTAAAGAGGATGTCGTGGTGGTTGAGTTTCTTGATGAATCTTGCTTGGCTAAGGCAAGGTAGTAGTCTTGTGTGCTCAGGAAAGTGTTTGGTGATTGTGGAGAGGTTTCTCCACCCACAAGGAGCAACACGTTCTAGCCGGAGGTTATCCGGGGATTGATCCACTGACGGATTGTTGGATTAGTCACCTGACCGGGGTGGATACCAACTAAATAGGTTTGTTAGAATTGTATTTATTGTTTTATCTGTATTTCCGCTGCGCTAACAATCTTGTAGGAAAAAGGGGTTCGAAAAACCGCTATTCACCCCCCTCTACCGGACGGCAACGATCTAACAATTGGTATCAGAGCAAGGACCGCTCTTGATCGGACTAACCGCCGAGGGAGCATACGCTAGAGGAAATGGAAGGTGAAGGTCCACTTGGGGACAAGATCTACACACCACCGGCCTACGACAATGAAGATTTTGCATACTGGAAGGCTAGGATCGAGACGTGGTTCGGAATGGATTGGGCATGCCGAATTGCGCTTGAAAAGCCCTTCGAAGTTCCAAAGGACAAGCACCAGAAGAATCTTCGTCCTAGATATTGGGACAAAGAGCAACAAGAACAATTCCGGGCCAATGAGAAGGTAACAAATATTTTGGTTGATATATTACCTAACGACATCTTGAGTTGTGTAGGGTCATATTAAAGTGCATGTGAATTATGGAGCAAGGTGAAAGAGTATCATGAGACTCATACAAAAATTCAAGAGCATAAGGAGAAAAGCCCCGTGATTCAAGCAGAGGAAGAAGAAAGTGAAGAATCGTCAATCTCCTCAAGAGAAGAAGAGGAAGAGGTCTCCACCTCAAGGATTGAGGGGGAGGAGAGATCCACTTCCATGCCGGATCAAGAGGAGGCCTCCACATCATCAAAAGTTGAAGAAGTCTCAACCTCCACCAAAGCAAGGAACAAAGACCACATTACATGCTTTGGGTGTAATTAAAAGGGGCACTACAAGGATAAGTGCCAAAAAGGTAAAAAGGAGGTACTCTCTAAACCCGGGTTCATTCGATTAAAATCTAACATGAATTGTAGGAATGGAGGAGCCCAAGAGAGAAAAATGAAGATTATATGCTTCACATGTGGTGAGCTAGGGCACTACCACACCAAGTGGCCAAAGAAATGTGAAATAAAGAAAATGGAGCATCTAAGGAGATGGGAGAAAGAAGAAAGAAAGAAGAAAAGAAGCCCACATCAAGGAGGGACTACAAGGGTAAGGGAGGTAATTCCTGACCCTAGATTAAATTGTCATTCATATTTAAGTTCCTCCATGAATGCTAAGAATCATGTCAATTACCCATCCATGAATATTAGAAATAATGCAAATCATTCATCCATGCATGCTAGAGTTCATGAAAATTATCTTTTTGTGCATAACCATGGTTTTAAATATCATGATAGGAATAAGGATAACAAGGTAGACACATATCTTAAGAAAAGCATGCATCATGGTAAATCTAAGACCTGTGTATCTAAGGCTAAAGGCATTAACCTCAAGGAAGGGAAACAAATGCCTAAGAAAATGGGTAGTTCTAGGAATGTCCAAAGTGGGCATATGGACTACAAGGGTAAAGGTATGTAGAGGAAAAATCAAGCCTTGAGGGCAAGGCTTGATACATTAGAAAAAGCCCTAGAAAGATTCACGGTTGGATCTAAGGGCTTAGACATGGTGTTGGGTAGTATAAAACCCAACTATGATAGATCGGGATTGGGGTACCGATCTAAGACCTCCAAGGGCAATGGAAAGAAGTATGCTGGGAAAGCATACAATCTTAGTAAGGAGGGAAGGTCCAAGGATGGCAAGGGGATGCCATCCAAGGGTAAAAAGAGTGACCTAACCAAGGACAAGGTGTCCAAGGTTAAAAAGGTTAACTTTGTAGGCCAAGAGTCACTGGTGGCACACCGGTGTGGCCTAGTGATGGTTGAGTCACCTAGGGAGGTGGTTAGGCCAAGAGCTCAAGGGGGAGTTCTAGAAGCCTTTGGGATATATGGTGAATGGACCTTGGGAGAGTTGGTCCTAGAGGTCTAGATGGACCATGGAGTGTGCCAAAAGAATTGGAGACGGACTTGAGTCTCAATTCTTGGGTTTTGGCACGGTATTTTTGAGTTTCATGCATGGAAATATGACATTGGGGTCATATTGCATGAAAATTGATTTTTGATGTATAAATGCCATGTAAATCAATGCTAGGGATGTATTGTGGGTTGGCATGGGCAGAGACATCAAGAGGAAACCAAAACTAGGACTTTAGGTCAAGGTTCTATTGAACCTTTTAGCTAGTTTTGGGTTTTGTGTCAAACCTGGGAATGGTGATAGATACATTTTGGAATGTATTTTTCCCAAGTAGATATGGGTACCACAAACCTCTCCATAAAATTTGGGAATTTTTGGAGATTTGTGGAATTTTTGGCGCATTTCTGAATTTCGTTAGAAATGCTGAAATTTCAGACTTCCAGAGTATCAGTCGACTGCCATTTTGGCAGTCGACTGGTCAAGGCTGATTTTTGTATCATCAGCTAGTTTGGGGTCCAAATAATGCAAAACAAGTGTATGGGGGGCTAGTACACATTGTTTATGGTCATTGGGGATTAAAAGAACCGATAATTGGGATATTGTTGGGTTCTTTTTGATGTTAGGCAAAGGGGGAGAAGTGTTAGGTTTAAGTTGGGAAACCAAACACTCCTTTGCAAGAAACCCTAGGTTTAGGGGGAGTTGAGATTAAGGGGGAGCATGATTGCTCCATTATTGGCGTAAGGGGAACCTTGGAGAGGTTCTTAAAAAACCTTTATAAGTCCAATGGAGGGGGAGCTTTGGAGAAGCTTTAAAAAGCCTGGTTTGGTAGAAAATCCTAACTTGGAGGGTTAGGTGGAAAAAGTCCTAGCTTGGAGGGCTAGGTGTTGGAAAACCCTAACTTGGAGGGTTAGGTGGTAAAAGTCCTAGCTTGGAGGGCTAGGTGTTGGAAAATCCTAACTTGGAGGGTTAAGTGGTAAAGTCCTAGCTCGGAGGGCTAGGTGTTGGAAAATTCCTAACTTGGAGGGTTAGGTGTGGGATGTCTTAAGATAGGATCCAGTTATGCATTGTATATGCATTCATTTAGCATTGTTTTTGCTATTTACTACTATCTTGCTTTCCTAACTTAAACGGATTGCCAAACATCAAAAAGGGGGAGATTGTTGGAGCAATCGGCCCTAAGATGGTCCGGAGTGACCATGGGTTTTGATGTTTGGGCAAAGGGTTTAAGTTAGGTTTACCCTTGTATTTGATATGCGTATGTTGAGTGTGCAGGTTGTACAGGTTACGCATATGGACTTGACTGGACGGCCTCGGTACGGTGAAGGATGGCATGGAGGCAAGCTGGAGGCTTGCGTGCGCATCCGAGGGACTTTGGACAGTAGGGACGATGAGCTGATAGGCGCGGACTTCGAGGCATGCGTGAAGGATGGCATGGAGGCAAGCTGGAGGCTTGCGTGCATCCGAGGGACGGGAGCCGAAGATGAAGAGGGCGCGAAGGCAACAGTCGAGGCTGCTGAAGAGGAGTCAGTCGAGTCGTGAGGGTATGAGTGCTGTGTGATTGTACTCGGGAAATCCTAGGGTTTGAGTGCGGAGTGGAATGTACTCAGGAAGGGTGACCTTAGGTGGGTGAGTAGACAAGTCGACTGGCCTGGGGGCAGTCGACTGATGGAACTCACAGAAAGGTCTCAGCCTGGGACCAGTCGACTGCCCTGGGGGCAGTCGACTGGTAGGTGGCTGGTGAGCTGGCAAATTTGAACGTTTGGAGTGTCAACGGTCGAATTTGGCTGGCACCAGTCGACTGCCCTTGGGGCAGTCGATTGGTAGCGAGAAATCAGCCCCGAGTCCTATTTAAAGAGGACGTCGTGGTGGTTGAGTTTCTTGACGAATCTTGCTTGGCTAAGGCAAGGTAGTAGTCTTGTGTGCTCAAGAAAGTGTTTGGTGATTGTGGAGAGGTTTCTCCACCCACAAGGAGCAACACGTTCTAGCCGGAGGTTATCCGGAGATTGATCCACCGACGGATTGTTGGATTAGTCACCCGACCGGGGTGGATACCAACTAAATACGGTTTGTTAGCATTGTATTTATTGTTTTATCTGTATTTCCACTACGCTAACAATCTTGTAGGAAAAAGGGGTTCGAAAAACCGCTATTCACCCCCCTCTAGCGGACGGCAACGACCTAACATGAATGTCCCATGAATAATGAAGCATGTGAAGTTATTTTACTTTATGAATGAGCTTGTACCGGACCGAAGTATGGGTCCAAGAGATGGGCACCTTAAGAACGCCCCCGTTCTGGACTACCGACTATGCTGTCAACGGTTCTGGGACTACTGAAGCTGTCCAACAGGGATGGGCACCTTAAGAACGCTCCGGTTCTGGACTACCGACTATGCTGTCCACGGTGTTTGGAACTACCGTAGCTGTTCCTACCCTAGTAGGTCGGGGCTCGCTACCTCGTATTTACTAGGGATGCGCACTTATGAAGTATGTATGTGTTATAAGCCGGGGACCCCAATGATGTTATGATTATGTTTAAGTATTTAAAAATATGATTTTAAAAGTTAAGCATCCTTATGTATATGCATTTGCCTCATGCATTCATTCATGTTATGCATTATGCCAGCATAGTAATGTTTTATGCTTATGTTTCATGTAAAAAATTATGCATGATAGTAAAAGTCTTATGTTTATGTTTATGTTAAGAAGATGCTCATATGCTATGTTAGAAATCATGTCATGTTAAGTATGTTTTATGTTTATATGTATGCCATGTATCATGCCATGTTAAGGATGGTTTATGTCTTATGCTTATGATTCATGCTAAGCACCAAGTTATGTTAATGTTTGGGGTGCTTATGTTTAAGTGACGAATGGTTTTAGTGAGTAGGAAAGAGTCTTACTAAGCCTATGTGCTTATAGTCTTATTTCCTTATACCGCAGATCAAGCAAGAGGACAATAGGGGAAGCAGCAGGAGGGACAAGAGTATGTGTGTGGTAGTGACTTGGCCAAGAAAAAGATATATTTACAAGTCTTATGCTAAAACTTTACGTTTGCTACTTATGTGCCTAATGGATGGCTTATGTGACTTCATGACATAATGATAAGTACGATGTTAATAATGCTAAGTTTCCTTGTCACTATGTTAGGAAGGATAGCTAGGTGCATGTATGTGTAAGTTTTAAATTATTCCGCTGCAGTATGATGTTCACATGCCCTACGTAGGTTAGCGTAACGCCACTTTATGAAAAAAAAAACGGGCGTTACAGCAGGAAGGCACTTCTGTTTCATAGTTTGTGTTGAAGTTGTTGGGGTACATTGAGCCACTAGGCACACTCGGATTTGCAATGGATCACGAACTAAGTATTGACTTAATTCTGCATTGTTTGCCCAAGAGTTACTCACAGTTTGTGATGAACTATCGGATGAACAAACTGGAGACTACCATTCCTGAGTTTCTTAACCTGCTGAAGATTGTAGAGCCTTCTGTAAAGCAGGATCAGAAAACGGTACTGTTAGTTGGTTCCTCAAAGAAAGGCTCTAAGAGGAAGCCTAAAGAATAAAATAAGGGAAGGAAGAAAAAGGCCAAAAAGATTGAAAAGACACTAAAAGGCACTTGTCATCACTGCTGCAAGGAGGGCCACTGGCGAAGAAACTACAAGGTTTATCTTGAGTCCTTGAAGAAGAAGGCATCTGATGCCCCATCCTCTTCAGGTATCTTCATTATTGAATGTCAGTCTATTTCCTCGGACACCTGGGTACATGATACTCGGTGTAGCTCACATATATGTAATGACATACAGGGGCTAAGGAATAGAAGAAGACTCGTCAAGGGAGAAGCGAATTTGCGAGTTGGAAATGGAGCAAAGATTGCTGCTGTTGCCATCGGAACATATTTGCTAAAGCTCCCTACTGGACTTGTCATAGAATTGGATAATTGTTATTTTGTTCCTTCGTTAATAAAGAACATTGTATCTATTTCATGCTTGAATGAAAAGGGTTATTATTTAACTTTTAGTAACAATTGCTGTTACATAACTTTAAATGGTGTTCTTTATGGGACCGGAACTTTATGCAATGGTATCTACACGTTAGATTTATCCGGTGACGTTTTCAATATCGAAGTTAGCAACAAACGTACTCGAATAGATAATCAAATAGACTCCTATATGTGGACCAATGTCAACTCTTGCACAAGGAGGCTATAGCTACTTCATTACCTTTATCGATGATCACTCACGATTCGGGTATGTGTTCTTAATGAAACACAAATCTGAAGCTTTTGAGAAATTCAAAGAGTTCAGAAGTGAAGTAGAGAAACAGCTTGGCAAAAGTATTAAGATACTTCGATCCGATCGGGGTGGTGAATACTTAAGTCAAGAGTTTCAAGATTATCTTAGGGACAATGGGATATTGTCTCAATGGACTCCGCTATATACACCACAGCATAATGGTGTATCTGAGAGGCGTAACCGAACCTTGATGGACATGGTTAGATCTATGATGAATCATGCAACTCTTCTAAAATCCTTTTGGGGCTATGCGCTTAAGATAGCTGTTTACTTACTAAACAGAGTCCCGACCAAGGTAGTCTCTACTACTCTATATGATACGTGGAATAGTAAGAAACCTCATTTATCTCACCTAAAGATATGGGGTTGTCCTGCTTATGTAAAGCGGATTGTATCAGACAAATTGGATGCTAAGTCTGATAAATGTCTATTTATTGGATACCCTAAGGAAACGAAAGGTTACCAATTCTATCATCCCTTGGAACAAAAGGTGTTTGTTTCAAGGCATGCTGTATTTCTAGAAAAAGAATTTCTTTTACAACAAAACAGTGGGAGTAGCATTGGACTTGAAGAAGTTCAAGAAACTCTAATAGACATTACAGAGACACCTAGTCTAGATCCACAACCAATAACTCATAATGATGAGCTATCAGTTGAACCTAAAACAATACCACTTCTTCGTAGGTCTGATAGGACACGCAATATTCCAGAGAGATACGGATTTCTCATAAGTGAATCGAACGACGTGTTACTCATTAACGATGATGAACCTATCAGTTATGAAGATGTTCTGAAAAATTCAGAAAGAGATAAATGGCTTAAAGCCATGAAGTCGGAAATGGATTCCATGTATAAAAATCAGGTATGGGACTTGGTTAACCCACCTGAAGGGATTAAGCCCATAGGGTGCAAGTGAGTTTTCAAGAAGAAAACCGACATGGAAGATAATGTTGTTACCTTTAAGGCTAGATTAGTGGCAAAAGGATATCGTCAAAAACAAGGAATTGATTATGATGAAACCTATTTGCCAGTAGCTATGCTTAAATCCATTCGGATGCTCCTGGCCATAGCAGCTCATTATGATTATGAGATATGACAAATGGATGTGAAAATAGCTTTCTTTAATGGAAACTTGCTTGAGGATGTATACATGATACAACCTGAAGGTTTCATATCGGTTAATAAAACCAAAGTATGCAAGCTTTGACGATCCATATATGGACTAAAGCAAGCATCAAGGAGCTGGAACATCCGTTTTGATGAGACAATCAAAGAGTTTGATTTCTCACAAAATCCTGACGAACCTTGTGTGTACAAGAAGGTTAGTGGGAGTGCAGTCGTATTCCTAGTGTTATATGTCGATGACATATTACTTATAGGAAACGATATATCAGTCTTACAGTCCGTTAAAATTTGGTTGTCCAAAACTTTCTCCATGAAAGACCTGGGAGAAGCAACCTATATCCTTGGGATTAGAATCTATAGAGATAGATCAAAACGATTGCTTGGTCTTTCGCAGTCTACATATATAGACCGAGTGCTAGAAAGGTTTAGCATGTCGGAATCCAAGAAAGGTTACCTTCCCATCAGGCATGGGATCAACCTTTCGAAGTATATGTGTCCGCACACAGAAGACGAGAGGATTTGCATGAATATGATTCCTTATGCATCCGCGATAGGATCTATCATGTATGCTATGTTATGTACTATGCCCGATGTATCGTATGCTCTGAGCGTCACAAGCAGATACCAGTCTGATCTAGGAATGGATCATTGGGCGGCTGTCAAGACAATCCTCAAGTACTTAAGAAGCACTAAGGATGTGTTCCTAATATATGGAGAAGGTGATATGGTAATACGCGGGTATACAGATGCTAGTTTCCAGACATATAAGGATAACTCCAAATCTCAGTCCGGATACGTATTTATTTTGAATGGAGGCACAATAAGTTGGAAGAGTTCCAAGTAAAACATCGTAGCGGATTCTACCACGGAAGCGGAATATATTGCAGCTTCAGAAGCAGCAAAGGAAGCAATCTGGATCAAGAAGTTTGTCTCAGAACTTGGTGTGGTTCCAACCATTGAAGAAGCAATACCGGTTTACTGCGACAACAATGGAGCTATTGCACAAGCGACGGAACCAAGGTCTCATCAGCGATCCAAACATGTGCTTCGCCGCTATCATCTGATCAGAGAGATTATAAGTAGGAATGATATACAAATTGAGAAAATTCCCACTGAAAGGAATTTAGCGGATCCTTTAACTAAGGCTTTGCCTCAAACTAAGTTTGAGGGTCATGTTAGAGCCTGTGATATTGGGTACCGTAGCGATTGACATTAGGCCATGTGGGAGATTGTTAGTGATATGAGAGAAGTGTCCTAAGGCAATCGCCTTATGATTGTAATCATTTATTCTAATAAATGAATATTCACTATTTGAGTATACATGTTTATGTATTTGATTGAGATCTTAAACTCATTTACTGAATGTCCGCAATACAATTCACAGCATGAGAGAATTTGTGATGAATTCACAACTAGTGATTATCTCTACATATGCAATTGTGAAGTATTAAAATTGTCCCTAGTCGATGAATTGATAAATACGGACACTATCAATTCTGTTGAGACTAGCATGGGTTATTCTCTAATCAGCTGATTCTCACTGGCTGGTGACATTGAGATGTCCGGAGATAAACATGAATGCTAGTTAAGGGAACTAGTTCATTGGAGTGACTGGCTGTAAACCTTCATATGGTAGTCTACATATATATATGTCAGTGAAGTTCTTACTGCAGCTTAAGTGTGATGTTCCTTTGACTTGCGGTGTTCAAGTCATCTTGATCATGGAGACTTATACTTTGACATCTTAAGCAAGCATCTCCAAGGAGGTGTGGACCCAGGATGATTGGGTATAAGCCGAAGTGCCCGAAGATGTTTAAACAGCCTACAAAGGATTCACCACTCCTTGCGAGGAGATGTATACCCGAGGTCTATCGTCGGATTGTTACTCGAAGCCTCTGGCCAGAGCATGACATGTTCAGAGTATGAATCTCTTAAATACATGAGAGTAATTAGAATCCGTAGGACGAGAAAACGTTACTTGTCTAGATGTGACGTAGTCAGCCTAGTGGGGACTGACGCACATAGACCATGTCCTGAACCAAGTGGGTATAAGATGGTGAAGGGAATGGGGCATGATTCATTATAGCTGCTGAAGGGTTTCAGAATTGTTTCTGAGGTCAACCGTTGATCTTTCGATTAATTGAGGATCATGATGTACTACTAGGTGCCACTCATGATCGTTCTATAATTAATTGATTAATTATAGACGGCCAACATAAATCGAAAGCCTATTTAGTCACACGCACTACGAGTAATCCGAGGGATTTAAAACGAATTGAAAATTGGATTTTCCAATCAAGAGAGATTAAGTTTGGTTGAGCCAAACGATAAGTCGAATCTGAATTTTTCAGAGACGCATCGGAAGCGTAAAATGGCTAAGTCTTTTGAAGACTTAATAGATGAATTAAATAAGTTTAATTCATTGGGGCGTGGCTTGGATGGCCCGGCCAAAGAGGGCCTCCATCCTCTTTGCTTGGCCAGCCACAACAAAGGGAGAGAACCAAGTTTTTGGTTCAATTTATAAAATAAACCAAGTGTGGTTTGTTTTATAAAATTATGGATGATATAAATTTTTATATAATAAACCAAGATTTGGTTTGTTTTTCATGGAAATTAAAATGAACCATGAATTGGTTTATTTTATAAAATCAATCATGGATTGATTTACCATGATAAGGAAATTTATTCCATAGGAGAGAAGATTTTTATCATGAATTAAAATATAATTTTAACCATGATATAAAATCAAACTTGGCATGATGGAATAAGTTATTCCATATTTGAGAGGTTTGATGGTTGAGAGGCCACTATATATGTTAAATCCGACAATTTAGACGCGATCCAGAAAATTTTTCGGAGGAAGATTTGGGGTTATCGAGACCCAAATTGAAATTAGTGGATTAAACCGTCTTGAAATTTTAGTTTCTAAGGGCTAAAGTGTGATTAAACCTAAACATAAGGGTGCGGATGGAATTTGCTAAACACGAAGGGGGGGTATTTGCAAAAAGGCCTCGAATAAGAGCCGATTAGGGCTCTTTTCCGCCGCAATTCTCTCCTTCCTCTCCCAATCGAGCACCGACCTCCTACTCTTGCCTTCATCCCCTCGCGAGCCCTAGCCGCAGTCGAACGACCCGACGCCCTCTCCTCCTCTCTGTGATGATCAATGATTCGATCCCGATCCCTCTTCCTTTCTATTCCTTGTCACTGATATGCAATCGTCGATCGATGTGCTAGCCGCTCGGGATGCCAAAGTTTTCGATCCACCGTCGACCACTCGCGTCGATCTTCCGATCGCCTAGAGCACCAGCGCGGTAACGCCGATGACCCTAGCCCTTCGTTGGCCATGAGAAGGTTGGTGTCTCCGAGCCCAAGAAGAGACCTCAGGCTATTAGTTTTCCCCCTTCTCGTTGCTGTGATCCAGACGGGCTTAGATCTGCATGGGATTGGAGCTGAGGACTCACGGCCAACACCATTTCAAGTAAGAGTTGATCATATGTATTAATATTGGTAGATTTATGCTTATAGGTCTATTGATCGATTGTGGATTTCTCATTCTTGATCGGATTTGTGCTTCGGATCGTTATAGTTGTGCTGACATTCTGAATTAATCGATTTCTATTTATTTGAGATTAGGGATAGATTTAGATCGGATTTGTCTAGTGATTTTGATCGGAGAAACCAACCAACTGAACACTTTGATAATGAGATCTTGATGGGTAGCTGAATTGGGTTTTTGATTTGTTCCTGATCTGTTTTGGAATTAATTGGTGGGCTAAGCTTAGATGAAACTACTGTGGTTTGTTTTAGATCAGAGGTAAGGGCTGTTCTTTTGATTGGCTGTGCATGGACGAGCTTGTTGATGGAATAAGTTATATCAGCATGGATGAATAAGTTATTGATTGAATTACCAATCTTAATTGCAATCCAGGAATTTGAATCGTTTCTATTTTTGAGGGATTTCAGTTTGTAGTGGTCCCTTGGTCTTGGTTCTGTTTTAGAGATTTAAATCCAGTTTGTGTAGTTCCAATCATGAATTATTCAGTTTGGTTTGATTCAAGGCAGTAGGGTGATTGATATTTTGATTGAAGTGATGGTGGTGGTGGCGAATCTGTTGGTTGTATTAGTAGTTCACTTTACTTTGTTCTTGCAATGCCTAAGCTATAGTCATCCTTGATATTGGAAGGGATCACAATTTGGATGAGGTTTAGGTTGCCCCTTTGTTCTTATCCTGATGGAGTTTTAGAATGGGACTAGTGAGATCCTATTACATTAACTGGAGATCAGATGGATCAAATTGGGTTGTAAGGTATCTGGTGTTACCTTGTTTACATTGATTCCTAGGGCCTATCATGAGGGGTATGAGTGTGCTTTTGTTAATCTGGTAGCTTGAGCTGTGGGATACATTGTATCTTGATCAGAATATTTTGATACGTTGTGGGTTTTGTTTGTGGAATTGGAATTTGAATGTGATGGATGATGATCTGTTATGGCATGTTTAGTATGGAATGCATTGATACTGGTGTAGATATTAAACCTGTGTTGGGTTGCTTACAATGAGAGGAAATGTTGGATTAGGATTAGATTTAAGCATGTACCCGGTTTCATGTTATGAGATTGGATTAATGATGATGGTGTGAGGTTGTCAGCTTATCTGTTGGGTTGTTTCTTGGGTTCTACCGAATACTTGGTTGAGTATAAGATCTACGAGTTAACCTAAATCATAACTACACGAAGTAGTTAGGAACTTATCATTTAATTAGATGTAATTAAATGAAATAGGTTGAGTAGATTAACCATAATATGGTTTAGGGGCTTGTTAGCTGGTTACTATCTTTGTAATAAGCAATGTAAAATATGTCCTTTGATACAGGGCATTGATTTGGACTCTTGGTTGCGGAGTATCAGACGGGAGGTTCTCTTTGTATACAGACTTCTACTTCGAGGCGGGTACCCTTTGACTTATCTTTTGGATATTGTCATATTGCTATGCATGGTTGGTTATAGATAGCAGTAAGATTATACGCTAGCCTGAGTTATTATGCATGTCCTGGATACTTGTTAGTTATTCCTGAGTTATTATGCCTGTTCTGGATACATGTTAGTTATCCCTGAGTTATTATGCATATTCTGGATACATGTTAGTTATCCCTGAGTTATTATGCATGTCCTGGATACTTGTTAGTTATTCCTGAGTTATTATGTCTGTTCTGGATACATGTTAGTTATCCCTGAGTTATTATGCATATTCTGGATACATGTTAGTTATCCCTGAGTTATTATGCATGTTCTGGATACTTGTTAGTTATCTCTGAGTTATTATGCCTGTTCTGGATACTTGTTAGTTATCCCTGAGTTATTATGCATATTCTGGATACATGTTAGTTATCCCTGAGTTATTATGCATGTCCTGGATTCTTGTTAGTTATCCCTGAGTTATTATGCCTGTTCTGGATACTTGTTAGTTATCCCTGAGTTATTATGCATATTCTGGATACATGTTAGTTATCCCTGAGTTATTATGCATGTCCTGGATACTTGTTAGTTATCCCTGAGTTATTATGCCTGTTCTGGATACTTGTTAGTTATCCCTGAGTTATTATGTATGTGTATCTATCATACACCATCCTTGCACTGTTGCATGCCGGCGATCAGCGACTCCCTTGTGGTTGAGCCTAATCGTCTTCCGGTACATGACATGCACACACGGCCACTCATGGGTTAGTGGATACCGTAGATGTGTGCATTTACCCTGTATTGCTCCGTTCGGCCACTATGAGGAGGGTGAGCGCGGGCGTGGTAGCAAGCAGGGATCCCTTCTCGTACTGAGCCACGAGGAGATGAGAGCGGAGCTCCCCCATTGCTTGGGGTAGAGGGGTGGTCCCTCGCCAGCATCCTGTCCACCCGGTCACTCAGGAGCAGTGATGGCAGGGTGCGTACAGTTGTCAGAGCCCTACCCGTTCAGACGTCCCTATGACAGGTGTACGATGATCTGTCTGGTGTCAGGGGTGACACATGTCATTGCACCATGTGCATATTTTGCATAGTGCATTGTTTGCTGCACTTGATTCTTGCACTTGTTTGACATGCATATTCTGGAGACTTGTTATTTGAGATTATATGTCTAATGATATTTCCTTGGTACTTATTGTCCTCTTTTCAGGTTAGCTGGAGTCTGGTATGTATCTACCTCAATATTTCCAGTACTAGTTTTTCCATATTGTTGATATGAGACTGTATTAACGTAGATGCTTATTGTTATTATAACATATTATGCATATCTGCTGGGTATTCGCTGAGTTATGGACTCACCCCGTTGCCATATATTTTTATTTCAGGTTGAGATACTTGGAGTCGCCAGAAGAGCCCAGCAGCCAATCCCTACCCATCGCGACCGCAGGATTTTGTTTTATCCTGTGTAGTAAATTGTTTTATATTCCTTTTAGTGATTTGTATAGGTCATATGTGTCGTGTGCCCTAAGGGATTTGTGTATTGGTTGTTTCGTCGTAAGTCGGACCGGTCCGCAGTCAGGTATGATTTACCTTGTGTTATGGTTTTCTTAGTGTCTATATATATATTTTGAGGCCTGAGGCCAATTAAACTACGTGGTGATGTCTATTATGTTGTATGTATGTGTAAATTGTCCGCCGGACAGGGGAGGTGCTGTCCGATTTTATATTGGATCAACTGTTCTTGGGTCTCGGGGCGTGACAATATAAAGGACCCAAGGCAAGGCTTGGGGGTAAATCGTAGAGATGAAGGCATAGACTCTCTCCCTCTCTTTCTCTCCTTCTCTTCTCCCCTTCTTGCCATGCGCCAACCAGCCCCAAGAAGGAGCACCAGCCGGCCGCCCCTACCCTTTCCCTGCCGACCACCACCTGCTGCCGGAGAAGAAAGCTCCGGTCATCTCTTGGTCGGAAGAAGGTGCTGCCGGAATTAGAGTTTGCCGCAAGGATCTTTTTGTCGCAAGCCTCTTCTTTTGCTTCGCTGGAATTTTGATTCTGGCCATCCTTTTGTAGTTAGTCTTACGACTTCTCTCTTGGTTTTTCTTGTCGCGTTCTCAGAGAATCTAGTAGTTCTCGAGAACACGAAACTCATGGTTTTGCGAAGTCATCCCGAAGATACTCGGCGTGGACGCGAATAGAGACGGAGCTTCTAAGGGACGCTTACGGTTGGATCTCGTCCCTTCCTTCGAGTTACACGAGGTAATACGTAAATTAGTTTATATTTCTGCAAAATTTTAAATATATGATCATGTCTACACAAGATAAAATTGCATGCTTAGATGTGTGGTTAAATGATTTAGAGAAATTATTTATGCTAAACCTTCCGCTGCACATAATTAATTTTTAAATTACGAACCCGCATCCATGTCAACATGCACCCGGTCCCAACAGGAGATACCTCAATGGTGCCCCTACTAATAATCCTCAATTTTCCACTATTTCCAAAGGAGGTCGTCCATTCTCTTAAGTAGCTAATAGTAGTGAACTTGATCACATCCCCGGTCATGTGTCTTGAGCATCCACTATCTACTATCCACATAGTTGAGGTCTCCTTCACCTTTACCTATACAATATGAAAAACATACTTTTTTGGTACCCAAATCTTGTTAGATCGATTCCGTACGCTAAAGGGGGGGTGAATAGCGTTTCTCGAACCCCTTTCTTATACCTGCGTTGTTAGTTGCACAGCAGAAACAATAATAAAGAAAACAAACAACGCTAACAAAGAGGATTTACTTGGTATCCACCCCGGCTGGGTGACTAATCCAAGAATCCATCGGCGGATCACTTCCCGGATAACCTCCGGCTAGCTCTCGTCGCTCCTAGTGGGTGGAGAAACCTCACCACAACACCTTGAGAACCTCTGAGCACAAAGACTACTGTTTGGCCCTTAACCAAGACCAAACTCATCAAGAATCTCAGCCACCACGAAGTCCTCTTTAAATAGGACTCGGGCTGAAACCCTCGCTACCAGTCGACTGCCCCTAGGGCAGTCAACTGGTGCCACTGAAATTCGACCGTTGCACCCCAACGTTCGAATTCTCAGCCAACTCACCAGCCACCTACCAGTCGACTGCTCCTAGAGCAGTCGACTGGTCCCCAGCTGAACCCTTCCCGAGTACAATCACTCAGCACTTGTATCCTCATGACTCAACTGACTCCTCCTCCGCAGCCTCGACTATTGCCTTCGCGC
The DNA here is from genome assembly GCA_024364735.1 of Boesenbergia rotunda. Taxonomy (NCBI): domain Eukaryota; kingdom Viridiplantae; phylum Streptophyta; class Magnoliopsida; order Zingiberales; family Zingiberaceae; genus Boesenbergia; species Boesenbergia rotunda. The sequence goes on from JAGFNQ010001395.1 coordinate 474,805, forward strand.
CCTCTTCATCTTCAGCCCTCGTCCCTCGGATGCCCACACAAACCTCCAGTTTGCCTCCTGCCACCCTTCACGTACGCCTCGAAGTCCGCGTCCATCAGCTCATCGTCCATGCTTTCCAAGGTCCCTCGGGTGCACACAAGCCTCCAGCTTGTCTCCATGCCACCCTTCACCATACTGAGGCCGTCCAGTCAAGTCCATATGCTTAACCTGTACATCCTGCACACTCAACATATACATATGAGATAACAAGGGTAAACCTAACTTAAACCCTTTGCCCAAACATCAAAACACTTGGTCACTCCGGACCACAGATTGCCTCAACAAATCTTTGATCCATAAGCATCATTTAAAAATCTTTTAGGTGCCCATGCCCTCTTTGTGTTTCCCTTAGCCCCTACTCTCCTAGATACACCAATACTACCCGTGAGTGATACAAAGGTCACTTCCTTTGTCTTTGGCCTATATCCCAAACCGGCCTTGTTATAAACGACCCTTTAACTATTGATTATCATATCTAGGTTGCTAGATCCTACTTAGAATTTCCTAAGTGCCTTTGTGAGGTCATCTACCTTTTTCTTTAGTTCCCTATTTTCAGTTTCAAGACATGAAGCATGTGATGTAAGAGAACTAGCATGTAAGTCTTCCTTATGCTTGGTAGATTCTACTCTAAGCATGGCAATCTCATCTTTTAATTCCTTAATCTTACTTCTAGCCTTAGCCAAATCCATGTTAGTGCTAGAAATAATCTTAACTAATGTAAAGGAGGGTAAGTGGTATACCTCACTTACCGAAGCTTCTGACTCGGATGATGAAGAGGAGGAGTCACTCTCATCACTGCTTGAACTTCTTTCATCATCTGATGAGTCTGAGTGATCCTGTGCCATAAGAGCAAAATGGGAAACTTGCTCTTCTTCTTCCTCTGAGGATGATGGATCATCCCAGGTTGCCTTTAGGTTGGTGGCACCCTTCTCCTTTCCCTTTGACTTCTTCTTGTCACCTTTCTTCTTCTCCTCCTTCTTGTCATCTCTTCTCTTTAGCTGAGGGCACTCGTTCTTCATGTGTCCCTCTTAGTGGCAGTTGTAGCATATAATGTCCTTGGCCTTACCCTTGCCTTTGAACCCTTTCCTAGCATATGATTTGTTAGAGAAATTTTTGAAAGCTTTACGCATCTTTCTTACCATGAATGCCTCTTGGTCGCTATCCATGGAGGCGTTGGATTCCTCTGAATCGGATGAGGAGGAGTAGTCCACCTTCTTCTTCTCCTTCCTCTTCTTCTTTTCCTTTTCTGCAATAAAGGTAGTACTCTTCTCTTTGGCCGAGACGTTAGCTTGCTCGTGCAGTTCAAATTCATAGAATAAATCATTTAATTTAACTATGGACAAATCCCTTGATACCTTGTATGCATCAACTATGGATGCCCACAAGGTGGTTCTTGGGAAGGCTTGTAGAACATACCTGACGATATCCCAGTTCTCGATCTTTTCTCCAATCATGTGGAGCTCGTTGATTACCTCCTTCACCCTTCCATGTAGCTGGCTGACAGTCTCATTGCTCTTCATGGATAAGGATTGGAGTTGGGCCACGAGCAAGTCCTTCTTTGCTCTTCTGGACTCGTTTGACCCTTCGTTCAGTTCCACCAACTTGTCCCACAATTCCTTGGCACTCTTGAACGGCCCCACCTTGTTCAGTTGCTCCTTTGAGAGTCCGCGCTGCAGTGTAGTGGTGGCCTTGGCATTGGACTGCGCCCTCTTCATTACCTCCTTCGACCAGGACCTCATCGGTGTTGGTTCCTCTCTTTCATCGACGGGTGCCTCGAAACCATCTTCAATACTAATCCAATTCTCGATATCGTTCATAAGGTAATATAGCATCCTACCTTTCCAGTACGCGAAGTCATTCCCGTCGAATAAGGGTGGTCGTGCAGTGGAGTATCCCTCTTGAAACACCATTTTACTTGCTCTGGTTGATGTTAGTTCTTCCGAAACGAACCGGCTCTGATACCAACTGATGGATCGCTTGGCGTGCTAGAGGGGGGGTGAATAGCACTTTTTCGGTCGTTTCTCTACAAAGTCGTTAGCGCAGCGGAAACAATAATATGCAAAGAGAATATGAACTATGCTAACAACCAAACGTTTACTTGGTATCCACCCAGATGGGTGACTAATCCAAGGATCCACACCGTACACCACTTCCACTATCAAAAATCTCCTTCAGGTGGAGAAACCTTTACAGTGGTGATCTTCCTTTTTACAGAAAGTAGTAGAATAAGAGAGAATAAGTAGAGAACACTTTTCAGACGAGCAGCACTTCATTATCGTACGGAACCGTACCGCTCACGTGCAAAAAGGTCCTCCTTTTATAGGAGAACAGGACAAACTCGTAGTCTGTCCAGCCCCGCACCAGTCGACTGCCCCTGGGGTAGTCGACTGGCCTAGCACTAATTGCTAGCCAATGGCTAGTTTTCGGGGTATACCAGTCGAATGCCTCGGGGCCAGTCGACTGGTAGAAGGCTGAAAACCTTCTATGAGTTTTGGCAGTCGACTGCCCTCTGGCCAGTCGACTGCCCACTCACTCCCAGCCAGTCTTCACATAGTCCTTCTCGTATGCCTTCAGGTTCACTCCTTGGCTCGCCCCTTGAAGTCATCTTCCTCTGGCTCTCGTCCCTCGGATGCGCACACAAGCCTTCCTTGGCTTGTCTCCATGCCACCCTTCACGTGTGCCCTTGAAGTCCACTTCCTGGCTTGCCCTTGGAGTCCTCCTCTCTCGGCTCACATCCCTCGGATATGTCCACCATGTGTGATTCTCCAAGTCCTACAAACTCAATCACACACATCAAATACAATATAACACTCTAACCTTTAACATATTCACCCACACACATCAAAACCATGATCTTCCAATCATTTAAGGGTCGATTGCCTCAACACGACCGGGGCCGAAGCCTTAAGTGACAACGTAACAGTTGTTGGGGGCAATCGGCCCAAAGATGATCTGAAGGATCATAGGTTTTGATGTGTGTCAATATGATTAAGTTAGGGTTTGTTATTGGACTAATATGTGTATGTGAGTATGCAAGTATGCAGGTACACATAGACTTGGTTGGATGTCTTCAGGTGAAGGGTGGCATGGAGGCAAGCTGGAGGCTTGTGTGCGCATCCGAGGGACCATGGGAAGAGACGATGAGCCGAGGGACGCGGACTTCGAGGCATTCGTGAAGGATGACATGGAGGCAAGCCGAGGGCTTGTGTGCGCATCCGAGGGATGGGAGCCGAAGACAAAGAGGGCGTGAAGGCAACAGATTGAGACAGCGGATTGAAGAGTCAACCAGGTTGTGAGGGTCCGAGTGTGAGTGTTTGTACTCGGGAACTAAGCCAGGAGGGTTCGAGTGCGGAGATAAATGTACTCGGGAAGGAAAACCCTAGGTTTAGGAATGGACCAGTCGACTGCCCCTAGGGTAGTCGACTGGGGTGGCCGGTATTCGAAAGGTCAGTGTGAGAATTAGAATTAAGGAAAGGCCAGTTGACTGCCCCTGGGGCAGTCAACTGGTAACGGTTATATTTCAGCTCGAGCTCTATTTAAGGGAGCTCGGTTCAAGCTATTTACCCTTGGCAAAACTTGCTTGGATAGAGTGAGTTAGTAGCCTGTTGTGCTCAGAAAGTGTCCAGAGGTTGTGGAGAGGTTTCTCCACCCACAAGGAGCTATGAGATCTAACCGGAGGTGCTCTGAGGAATCATCCACCGACGGATTAGGGATCGCTCACCTTACGGGCAGCCTGGAGTAGGAGTTTTTATCTCCGAACCACGTAAATAGGTGTGTTAGCATTGTTTTCATTTATTGTATTAGATTTCCTCTTGCGCTTACTAACGTTGTAGGTAGAAAAATCAAAAGTTGCTATTCATCCCCCCCCCTCTAGCAAGACAAACACGATCTAACAAGTGGTATCACGGACAAGTTCCGCTCTTGTTGGAATAACTGCCAAAATGGCACATGCTAGAGGAAAGAATGATGGAAGACAAATTGGGGGATGATATCAACACTTCACCCTCCTATGATCATGAAGACTTTGACTATTGGAGGACAAAAATGAAGACTTGGATTGGAATGGAGTAGGAATGCATAATGGTGCTAGAAGAGCCCTTCAAAATTTCAAAGGATAAGCTGTAACGCCCGCTTTTTTTTTCCATCAGCGGCGTTACGTTAACATGCTTAGGGCATGTAGATATCATGAGGCAGCGGAATAACTTTAACTTATACATGCCCTATTACCATTCTTAACTTAATGACATGGGAACCTTAGCATACCTTGGCATATTAACTTTGAACTTAAGCATCATATCATGTCATACATAACATCATATCATAAGGTTCCAGAAGTCATTATTCAAACATATAAGTAACCAAGGTGAAGTTCTAGCATAAACAGTAAACATATGGTTTCCTGGGCCAAGTCACTACTACACACATGCGTTCTTGCCCTCCTGCTGCTTCCATCATTGTCCCCTTGAATGATCTACGGTATAAGGAAATAAGACTATAAGCACACAGGCTTAGTAAGACTCTTTCCTACTCACAAAAACCATTCATCATTCATCATCTCATAATGAGCACATGAAACATTAACATACTTGGTGCTCTACTTAGAACATAACATCTTACATCACTTATCGTATACATAACATGGCATGAACGTAAACATAGTAAACATTCTAAACATGGCATGATACATGGCATAAACATAAACATAGTGAACATTCTAAGCATGGCATGATACATGGCATAAACATAAACATAGTGAACATTCTAAGCATGGCATAATACATGGCATAAACATAAACATAGTGAACATTCTAAGCATGGCATAAACATAAACATAGTGAACATTCTAAGCATGGCATAATACATGGCATAATACCTATCATAGCATATGAACATCTTCTTAACACAATCATGGCATAGATCATTCATTCTCATGCATACTTCTTAACATGAAACGTAAGCATAAAATCTTATCAACATACATAATGCATAACATGAATGGATGCATGAGTGGAATGCATATACATAAGGATGCTTAACTTTTAAAAACATACTTTTAAATGCTTAAACATAATCATCATAACATCATTTGGGGTCCCCGGCTTGTACCACATACATACATCATAGCGCGCATCCCTAGCAAGTCCGAGGTCGCGAGCCCCGACCTACTAGGGTAAGGACAGCATAGTCGATAGTCCCCGAACCGAGGCGTTCTTAAGGTGCCCATCCCTGTTGCACAGCTCCGGTAGTGCCAGAACCGTGGACAGCTTCGGTAGTCCAAAACCGGGGCGTTCTTAAGGTGTCCATCCCTTGGACCCATACTTCGGTCCGGTACAAGCCCATACATAAAGTAAAATACTTTTCATGTTTCATCATTCATAAGACATTCATAGCATCACCATGTTACATAAAGCATGACTTAACACATGCTTGTCCTTTCATTGTTCATTCTTATTGCATAACATCATGATGCCTGTAAGGCATGAGCATTATCTTCATTCATAAACATGGTATGCATCTTCTTTCATAAGCATGACATGCATCTTTATTCATACAACATGGCATGCATCATTCTTATCATGAATATAAACATAACATACTTATCATGGCATCGTTCTTATCATGAACCTAACATAACATACCTATCATAGCATCATTCTTATCGTGAACATAACCCTATCATACTTATCATGGCATCATTCATATCATGAACATAAACCTATCATACTTATCATGGCATCATTCATATCATGAACATAAACCTATCATACTTATCATGGCATCATTCATATCATGAGCATACACAATAACTTAGCATGGTTCTTAACATAACATGAGCATATAACTTAGCATGGTTCTCTACATCACATAAGCATACATAGGTAGGATTTCCATAACATTCTACCTACCATTCAAATACATGGCCTAAAACATAAACATTACCGTATTAAGCATGACATCCAGTCATAACCTAAACATGAAACATAAAGCATGGTGCTTAAACCTTAGGGTCATGGTTAACACGATTCCTACCACATGTTTGATCCTATACATATAAATACTTTATGGTAACCATGAACCATCATTCTTTGAACCCTAACTCCACCCCCAAACCCTAGATCCAAGGCTTGGCCGAAACTTCTAAGGTGGAGTTCCATCAATTCCATAAACATGTAATATAGCATAAGGTAAAGGAACAACCATACATCATTTATGAGACCATAGGAAGTCCTTGGGGCTCATGATTAGGGTTAACCCTAACCTTTAGGCCACTTTCCTAGGGCTGGCCGAAACTTATAAGGCCATGGGGGTATGGAAAAATTCCATTAAAATCCCCAATCAATCACAAAACACTAATCACATCTTACCATAGAGCCATTGGAGCCCTTACTTGAAATAAATCATAACTTTTACCCTATTAACCCTTCTTGGCCGAAACTTATAGAGTCTCTAGGCCATGTGACAATTCACATAATCACCCTCCATCACCCTTATATCATGACAACATATAAAAATATATACTTGAAGTTTAGGACTCAACCCTAACCTTTGGGCCCTTGAGGTTGGCCGAAACTTATAGGGTCTCTAAGGTACCCCAAAAATTCTCAAAAATTGTATTAAATCTCTAGACATCATGAGAGTACATTAAACAACATGATTTGGATTTTTATCATCATTTTAGACCAAGAATCCCATGGGCCGAAACCTATAAGGTTAGATTCATGGGTTTCCTTTGGTTTTTCCAACATAAACATCATATACAACTTTCATATCATGTTAATCTTCAAGAAAAGCCATTATACCACAGGTGAGGGAGTCTTACCTTGGGTTTCTTGATTTTTCGAACCTTGAAAGAGAAGGAAATGGTAAGATCTTTGGACCCTTGAACCCCCTTGTCCTTGTATCTTTGGAAGACCCCTTAGATCTTGGGGATGAGACCTCTTGTGGAGATTTTCCAAGGGAGAACCCTTCCTTGGGTATTCGGCTAGGATGAGGGAGGAGGGAGGAAGAAAATGCAAGTAATGGAAGAAAGAAGTAACTCCCAAACCCCCCTATTTATCACCCATTAAGGAGGTAAATGAAGAGTCTCTCCATGACCCTTCATCTTCTTCTAAGCCTTAACCAATCTCCATTTCATTCCCTTATAACATTCCCTTGCTAGATGAGTTGGTTAAAGCATGCATGGTTGTACAACAGGTCCAAGGTTCAATCCTTGGTAAATGTACAATTTTTTTTTCCACTTATTTTATTTTATTTTCCTAGTAATTTTCGAAAATCCTAAAAAAATTCCCCCATAATTATGTTAATATTTCTTATTAAAATCCCTTCATATTTATATAAATTTTCACCTAAAATTCACCAATAATCATGGTACTAAAAAGCCCATCTAAGGCCCATTAGTACTTAGTTTTCTCAATTTAATTGAGAAAATATGGATTTCTAGTCCAAATTTTATATAATTATTTCTAGGTCCCTTGGAAAATTATCTAGACATGCTCAATATTTTAAGAAAATATTAAGAGAATTTTCCGGGTCGTTACATAAGCACGGGAAGAAGCTTTGACCTATATATTGGACCAAGGAGCAACAAGTCCATCTAAGGCAAATGAGAAGGTAATTAGTATATTAATTGATATTTTGCCTAAAAATGTGTTGAGTGGTGTAGGTAAATAAGTAAATGCATATGACCTATGGAACAAGATGGGAGAATTCCATAAGAACTCTACACAGGCCAAATTAGTGGAAAAGCCAAAGGAAACAAACTCAATGGTCCAAGAAGATAAAGAAGAAGAAGAATTGCTCATCCCATCAAGTGAAGTGGAAGAAGAAAGTGAGGGGTCGTCCACTTCATCAAGGGAAGAGGAAGAGGTCAGCACCTCAAGGATTGAGGGGGAGGAGAGACCCACTTCCATACCGAAGCAAGAAGAAGCTCCTACCTCCACCAAAGCAAGAACCAAAGATCACGTTATATGCTTTGGATGCAACAAGAAGGGGCATTGCAAGGACAAGTACCCACTACGTAAGAAGGAGGTAAACCCTAAACCCGGGTCCATTCATTTTAAATCTAATGTGGGTTGTAGAGAAAAGAAAGAAAAGAAGCACATTAGGTACTATACCTGCGGGGAGCTAGGACATTATCACACTCAATGTCCAAGAAAAGGAGAGCTCAAGAAGATGGAGCACTTAAGAAGATGGGAAAAAGTAGAAAAGAAGAGAAGCTCACATCAAGGGTGAGCTACAAGGGTAAGGGAGGTAATCCCTAACATTACATACGCTTCCAATGCTTTTATGAATGCTAGAAATAATAATGATTGCTTGTCTATGCATACTTTTGGCTTTAAGTATCATGATAGAAATAAAAATACTATTACGTGCCAAAATACCAAGAAATCCATGATTCATGATAAAGGGTTGCTAGACCTAAGGATCAAGGCATTAACCCTAAAAAGGGAGACACATGCCTAAGAAAATAGGTAGATCTAGGAGTGATCAAAATGGGCATGGTGATACTAAGGTTAGAAATTTAGAAAAGAAAAATCAAGTTTTGAAACCAAAACTTAATAAATTAGAAAAGAACCTAGATAGACTCATTAGAGGGTCCAAGGGATTGAGTGTGATACCGAAGGATCAACGCATTAGAAATGATAGGTCGGGTCTAGGATATCATCCTAGGAGGTCTAATGATAGCAAAAAATCATATTCGAGGATGCCCTATGGTTATGGTAAAGGAAAGACCAAAAATGGCAAGGAAAAGCCATTTAGAGGAGAAAAGAAAAAGCCAACCAAGGACAAGGTATGGAAAGTTAGGAGAGTGATAGGTGAAGGTCAAGAAGCACCGGAGGAACACCGGTGTGGTCTTGAAATTGTGAATGAGTTATCTAGGGAGGTAACTAGGGCTAGGAGCTCAAGGGAGAGCTCTAGGAGCAAAAATGGGATCCATGGCCAATGGATCTCAGGAGGTTTTCTCCTAAGAGAGTAGATGGACAATGGAGTGTGCCAAAGAGTTTAGAAGACTAAGGTGAGTCGTAATCCTGGGAAATTGGCACACTAAAAGGAGATTTATGGGGAAAAAGATGAAAATGGGATTATATTTAGTAGAAATTGTTGTTTAATGTGTGAACGTCATATAATTCAGTACTAGGAATGTATTATGAGAAGGAATGGGGAGATACATCAAGGACAGGTCAAAACTAGAACTTTTGGATAAGTTTTAATGACCCAATTTAGGTAGGATTGAATTTCCTACCATTCTTGGGATCTGGAGTAGATATGTGTGAAAACTCATTTTTCCCAAGTAGACATAGGTTTCACAAATCTCTGCATGAAATTTTAGAATTTTTGGAGATTTATGGAATTAATTAGGCATTTCTGAATTTAGGACGGGAATACTGAAATTCAGGTGATAGTCGACTGGCTCAGAGCCAGTCGACTGGTCTAGGGTAAATTCGAAATTGGAAATTCAAAATTACCAGTCGACTGCTCTAGGAGCAGTCGACTTAACTCTCTGTTCGTTTTCTCAGTCGACTGCCCCTGTGGCAGTCGACTGATCCGCGGGTTTTTAAATAGGAAAGGCCGCGCCATTCGGTGCCACCCCCTGTGATATTTCTACTTCCCTGACCTTCTCCTTGCGATCTAAGGTGTTCTGAAGCCTTGAAATACTTTTCGAGCCTCCTACCTGAGATCCAAACCTAGGGTTGGAAAAACTTCTCCTTTCAAGATAATCCTCACCCATTTTCACAATGCAACGAAGGTAGAAATGGTAATTACTTGTGGAGTTTGTTTTGTTGGGACCGGGGTGCATGTTGACATGGATACGGGTTCGTAATTTTAAAATTTAATTACGTGCAGCGGAAGGTTTAGCATAAATAATTTCTCAAATTATTTTAACCACATATCTAGCATGCAACCTTATGTTGTGGAGACATGATCATACATTTAAAATTTTGCAGAAAGTAAACTAATTTACTTAATACCTCGCGTAACTCGTAGAAAGGGACGAGATCCAACCGTAGCGTCCCTTGGAAGCTCCGCCTCTATTCGCATCCACGCCGGGTTTTCTTCGGGATGACTTCGCAAAGCCACGAGTTTCGTGCCGACAAGAACTACTAGATTCTCCAAAGGCATGACAAGAATACAAAGAGAGAGATGAAAAACTAACCACCAAATGAAGAACGGAATCAAGATTCCGGGAGGAAGGAAGGAGTCATGCCCGCTTCTTCTTCTTCCTCGGCTTCTTCTTGGTGGTGGAAGCTCACGGCAAAGGGGGAGGGCTCTAGGGCCGGCGGCACTAGAAGAGGGAGAGGGAGAGAAGGAGAGGGAGAGAGGCTAGGCAAGAATCCTTGATCTCTTAGATTAATTTCCAAGCCTTGCCTTGGTACCTTTATATAGTAGCCTCTTAATCGCCAAGTCTCCTCTTAACGGAATAAATTTTTCATAAGAAATTTATCTTATAAATTTTTCTATGAATTATTCCGTTATGCCAAGTTTTTATTATAACTTAATTATAATAAAAACAATCATGTCTCCCCTTTTATTATGGAAAGAAATTTCTTTATATAAATTTCTTTGTATAAATTTCTTTATCATGGTAAATCAATCCATTATTGATTTTATAAAATAAAATAAATCATTCCAAGGTTTATTTTAATTTTCATGATAAATAAATCTCTTTAAATAAATTTCTTTATATAAATTTCTTTATACAAATTTCTTTATACAAATTTCTTTATCCATAATTTTATAAGACAAACCATGCGCGGTTTATTTTATAATTTTGAACCAAAAAATTTGGTTCTTCCCTCTTATTGTGGCCGGCCAAACAAAGAGGGTGGGGACCCTCTTTGGCCGGCCAAACCCAAGCCGCGATCTCATGAATTAAACTCATTTAATTCGTTCAATAAGTCTTCAAAAGACTTAGTCATTTTATGCTTTCGATGCGTCTCTGAAAAATTTAGATTCGACTTATCTCTCTTGATCGGAAAATCTAATTTTTAACTCGTTTTAAATCCCTCGGATTACTCGTAGTGCGTGTGACTAAATAGGCTTTCGATTTATGTTGGTCGTCTATAATTAACCAATTATAGAATGATCATGAGTGACACCTAGTAGTACATCATGATCCCCAATTAATCGAAAGATCAACGGTTGACCTCAGAAATAATTCTGAAACCCTTCAGCAGCTCTAATGAATCGTGCCTCATTCCCTTCACCATCTTATACCCACTTGGTTCAGGACACGGTCTATCTGTGTCAGTCCCCACTAGGCTGACTACGTCACACCTAGCCCAAGTAATGCCTTTCTCGTCCAACGGATTCTAGTTACTCTCATGTTTCTGAGAGATTCATACTCGGAACATGTGATGCTCTGGCCAGAGGCTTCGAGTAACAATCCGACGATAGGCCTTGGGTATACATCTCCTCGCAAGGAGTGGTGAATCCTTTGTAGGCTGTTCAAACATCTTCGGGCACTTCGGCTTATACCTAATCATCCTGGGTCCACACCTCCTTGGAGATGCTTGCTTAAGATGTCAAAGAATAAGTCTTCATGACCAAGATGACTTGAACACCGCAAGTCAAAGGAACATCGCACTTAAGCTACAGTAAAAACTTCATTGACATATCTATATGTAGATTACCATATGAAGTTTTACAACTAGTCACTCCAATGAACTAGTTCCCTTAACTAGCATTCATGTTTATCTCCGGACATCCCAATGTCACCAGCCAGTGAGAATCAGCTGATTAGAGAATAACCCATGCTAGTCTCCACAGAATTGATAGTGTCCGTATTTATCAATTCATCGACTAGGGACAATTTCAATACTTCACAATTGCACATGTAGAGAAAATCACTAGTTGTGAATTCATCACAAATTCTCTCATGCTGTGAATTGTATTGCGGACATTCAGTAAATAAATTTAAGATCTCAATCAAATACATGAACATGTATACTCAAATAGTGAATATTCATTTATTAAAGTAAATGATTACAATAATAAGGCGATTGCCTTAGGACACTTCTCTCATATTACTAACATGTTTTTCATATTCAGTTCAGCTTTTGGAACTAATTAGTCTCCTTTTTACTTGTTTTTCTTTGTGTTGTCTTTTTATAGGGTAATTTGTGTTACATGCATGGCATTGTTCAAAATAGAGTTGTCCAAAAGAGAAGAAAGAGGGAGGGATCATCACAGCAAGGTCGTATACATCCGGAGACACATCGATTCCGGTCCGATGAGTGTCTACGGAGATTTGAGGAAAATGAGTTTGTCCTGATGAATTGTCTGTATCTCAACCGGACATTTTTTCGAGAACAGACCCCTCATATTGCTGAGATGATTACTTATTTTAGGATAGATAGGTTGGTGTATTGTCAGCATGACGTCAATCTAGACATGTGTAAAGAGTTCTATGCAAACCTCACATGCATCGATCCTGATAATAAACTCTATGAGTCCATAGTGGCAGGGGTCACCATCCCCTTCTCACCCATAGTTTTAGGTGCATTTCTAGTGTATCTAGTAATGCATTCACCTATTTCCCAAAAATTATAGACCCTTTTACCTTTCATGGTGTGACCCTGAACCAGATTCATGTGCATTATTTTGCGACACCTAGATGTTCTACACAACGCCTTTTTGAGGCCAAACGCATGGGTCCAGCCAATAACATGTTATATAAGGTTGTTTTAGACTGCATCTTACCCATTGTTACCAAGGGGAGGTCGAAGATTCGACTTTCTCACTTGGTAATGATGTACGCCCTAGAGAGGAGGTTAGACATCGACATCACTTTGCATGTCTTTACACCTATTGTTCATTTTTCCCATAGACTTTCAAAGGTTGATCCCATGCCTGATGGGAAGGTAACCTTTCTTGGATTCCGACATGCTAAACCTTTTTAGCACTCAGTCTATATATGTAGACTGCGAAAGACCAAGCAACCGTTTTGATCTGTCTCTATAGATTCTAATCCCTAGGATATAGGTTGCTTCTCCCAGGTCTTTCATGGAGAAAGTTTTGGACAACCAAATTTTAACCGACTGTAAGACTGATATATCATTTCCTATAAGTAATATGTCATCGACATATAACACTAGGAATACGACTGCACTCCCACTAACCTTCTTGTACACATAAAGTTCGTCATGATTTTGTGAGAAATCAAACTCATTGATTGTCTCATCAAAACGGATGTTCCAGCTCCTGGATGCTTGCTTCAGTCCATATATGGATCGTCGAAGCTTGCATATTTTGGTTTTATCAACCGATGTGAAATCTTCAGGTTGTATCATGTATACATCCTCAAGCAGGTTTCCATTAAGGAAAGCTATTTTCACATCCATTTGCCATATCTCATAATCATAATGAGCTGCTATGGCCAGGAGCATCCGAATGGATTTAAGCATAGCTACTGGCGAATAGGTTTCGTCATAATCAATTCCTTGTTTCTGACGATATCCTTTTGCCACTAATCTAGCCTTAAAGGTAACAACATTACCTTCCATGTCGGTTTTCTTCTTGAAAACCCACTTGCACCCTATGGGCTTAATCCCTTCAGGTGGGTTAACCAAGTCCCATACCTGATTTTCGTACATGGAATCCATTTCCGACTTCATGGCTTCAAGCCATTTGTCCCTTTCTGAACTTTTCAGAACATCTTCATAACTGATAGGTTCGTCATCACTTATGAGTAACACGTCGTTCGATTCACTTATGAGAAATCCGTATCTCTCTGGAATATTGCGTGTCCTATCAGACCTACGAAGAGGTGGTGTTGTTTTAGGTTCAACTGATAGCTCATCATTATGAGTTATTGGTTATGGGTCTAGACTAGGTGTCTCTGTAATGTCTATTGGAGTTTCTTGAACTTCATCAAGTTCAATGCCACTCCCACTATTTTCTTGTAAAAGAAATTCTTTTTCCAGAAATACAGCATGCCTTGAAACAAACACCTTTTGTTCCAAGGGATGATAGCATTGGTAATCCTTCGTTTCCTTAGGGTATCCAATAAATAGACATTTATCAAACTTAGCATCCAATTTGTCTGATACAATCCGCTTCACATAAGCAGGACAACCCCATATCTTAAAGTGAGTTAAGTGAGGTTTCTTACTATTCCACATCTCATATGGAGTAGTAGAGACTACCTTGGTCGGGACTCTGTTTAGCAAGTAAACAGCTGTCTTAAGCGCATAGCCCCAAAAGGATTTTGGAAGAGTTGCATGATTCATCATAGATCTAACCATGTCCATCAAGGTTCGGTTACGCCTCTCAGATACACCATTATGCTGTGGTGTATATGGCGGAGTCCATTGAGACAATATCCCATTGTCCCTAAGATAATCTTGAAACTCTTGACTTAAGTATTCACCACCCCGATCGGATCGAAGTATCTTAATACTTTTGCCAAGCTGTTTCTCTACTTCACTTCTGAACTCTTTGAATTTCTCAAAAGCTTCAGATTTGTGTTTCATCAAGAACACATACCCGAATCGTGAGTGATTATCGATAAAGGTAATGAAGTAGCTATAGCCTCCTTGTGCAAGAGTTGACATTGGTCCACATACATCAGTATGTATTAGACCAAGCAATTCTCCCACTGGATTACCTTTACTGGAAAAGGGTAATTTGGTCATCTTGCCTTTCAAGCATGATTCACATGTATCAAATGAATCGGGTTCAAATGATTCCAGAATTCCACATCGGTGTAATTTGGTCATGCGTTTCTTACTTACATGGCCAAGACAACAATGCCACGTATAGGAGTCTATTCGATTATCTATTCGAGCACGTTTGTTGCTAACTTCGATATTGAAAACATCACCGGATAAATCTAATGTGTAGATACCATTGCACAAAGTTCCAGTCCCATAAAGAACACCATTTAAAGTTATGTAACAACAATTGTTACTAAAAATTAAATGATAACCCTTTACATTCAAACATGCAATAGATACAATGTTCTTTATTAACGAAGAACAAAATAATAATTATCCAATTCTAAGACACGTCCAGTGGTGAGCTTTAGCAAATATGTTCCGATGGCAACAGCAGCAATCTTTGCTCCATTTCCAACTCGCAAATTCGCTTCTCCCTTAACGAGTCTTCTTCTATTCCTTAGCCCCTGTATGTCATTACATATATGTGAGCTACACCCAGTATCAAGTACCCAGGTGGTTGAGGAAGGCGATGGTATGAGCATCCATATGCTCATACTGCTTTTGTAGCTCAGGTACCATAGCGGCGAGCATGATGCAACTCGCAAGTTCAGAATCGGCCACATGTTTCTGATAGGTCACTAACTGGTCTGGAGTTGCATCTTCAGGAGGATGGTTGGGAAGTTGTTCTTCAAGGACATAAGCAAGCTTTTCTGCCTTGAGGACTATCCTCAGGTTTCGAAGTCAGTCCATGAAGTTTGGCCTGTCAGCTTATTGGTGTGCAAAATGGAATGCAAATTCAGAGAAGACATGATCAGGTGATTATCCTAGAAATACAAATTGAGGTTATGTGATGAGAATGATAAAGAATGCATCAATATACATTAATTAAATCCTATTTATTTTTTGAATTGAATAACCCTTTTTATCAATTCGGGAGATCATAGGAACATCTCCAAATAGGTTGATATCCAACCATAGATAAGAACAACCATGGCTAGAGTCCATCAAGTTATTCTTAGCTATGAAGGTAGGTAATTATACCGATTACATATTATACATATGTAACTATCACATTATGCTATCAACTAATTGAATGTTTGCATAAATCATTGGGTTGTTAACTCATTAACAAGTATGCAACAATATACATAGCACCCAACTGTAACTCTCTTTACATCGACCTTAGCTGTGGCACAACAAATCGATGCTCCAAGCTTAAGGCTGACCCATTAATCAAGAAATAGTTTTAATATGGTTGGAGCTCATTCAACCGTTTAGTCAAGCTTGGATGTGTCCAACAACCAAAACTAAGGATTGACCTCTGACTCTAACTATATTAATCATAAACTAATTCCATGGTTTGAACATGTTGAGGTTCAAGCCGGGCATGGATGTGTCCATCAACCCAAACGAGAAACAAAACTCCGGTTCTAACCATATTAATGGAAGGTGTTGGCCTTAAAATTTTGTAAGGGGTTTTAGGTCTCATCCTTTTCTTTCTAAGCACATTCATGACATATAATTATGTCATGTACTAACGATTTCCTTAATAAAGTATGTATGTGACTTAATTTATCAAGTCTCATTAATTGAATCAGAACCGGATTTCCTAATTCTAATTTCATACTTTATTCAAGGAATTGTTTGAAAATAATTTCCAAAATTGTCATAATCAATTTCGGAAATAATATGTTTAAGACTCTGATTTCTCTAAATCAAATCTTATTAAATTAAGAGACAGATTCCCTTAATTCAACCACATATTATTTTCATGAAAATCTTATTTAAGAAAACTCTATAGGAAACCATTTTCCTAATTAATTTTGGAGACAACAATATGTAAGAGCATCACCTCTTAAATCAAATAAGGAAATTATCGTTTGAGAATCACCTCAAAATTTCCAAGATTTGATTACATATTTTATTTATGGATTTATTAATTTCAACAAATTATTTTCTTTGGGTGGCTCCCCGAGGCTCAGATACCCAAAAAAAAGATATTTGTTGTAAATCTAATTTGGTCCGCTCCCCGAGGCGTAACCAAATTAAACATGACAATTTTATTCAAAATAGGAAATTAAATTACAACAACTAACTTTAAATTGGACGGCTCCCCGAGGCTCAATCCAAAATAAAGAATTTTGTTAATAATTTAAAACTAATTCGAATTTAATTGTCAATTAATAATCCATAAATTTGTCTAGACTTTCGTGAAAGAAAGTGTCCAAAATTGCGAGATTTCATAATAGGTTTTCAGAATAATTGTAAGTTTCTGGTACAAAGAAAACTTACATATTTCCAAAATTAGAAAATTTCTAAAATAGGAAATTTCCAAAATTAGAAAGTTTCCAAAAATGGGAAGTTTTCACAATTATCATAAAATTTCAGAAACTAGGATATTTCAAAAGTTTGCGAAATTTCATGAGGATTTCTAAACTTTGAAATTCCTAAATCTAAAATTTATCATAATTGGAAAGTTTCCATAATTGAAAAATTTTCCAAAATTGAGATCATGACAAAGTTTTCCGAAAAACAATTATATGATTATGTCGAACACTAACCGGCTCTGATACCACTGTTGGGACCGGGTGCATGTTGACATGGATACGGGTTCGTAATTTTAAAATTTAATTACGTGCAGCGGAAGGTTTAGCATAAATAATTTCTCAAATTATTTTAACCACATATCTAGCATGCAACCTTATGTTGTGGAGACATGATCATACATTTAAAATTTTGCAAAAAGTAAACTAATTTACTTAATATCTCGCGTAACTCGTAGAAAGGGACGAGATCCAACCGTAGCGTCCCTTGGAAGCTCCGCCTCTATTCGCGTCCACGCCGGGTTTTCTTCGGGATGACTTCGCAAAGCCACGAGTTTCGTGCTGACAAGAACTACTAGATTTTCCAAAGGCACGACAAGAATACCAAGAGAGAGATGAAAAACTAACCACCAAATGAAGAACGGAATCAAGATTCCGGGAGGAAGGAAGGAGTCGCGCCCTCTTCTTCTTCTTCTTCGGCTTCTTCTTGGTGGTGGAAGCTCACGGCAAAGGGGGAGGGCTCTAGGGCCGGCGGCACTAGAAGAGGGAGAGGGAGAGAAGGAGAGGGAGAGAGGCTAGGCAAGAATCCTTGATCTCTTAGATTAATTTCCAAGCCTTGCCTTGGTACCTTTATATAGTAGCCTCTTAATCGCCAAGTCTCCTCTTAATGGAATAAATTTTTCATAAGAAATTTATCTTATAAATTTTTCTATGAATTATTCCGTTATGCCAAGTTTTTATTATAACTTAATTTATAATAAAAACAACCATGTCTCCCCTTTTATTATGGAAAGAAATTTCTTTATTTAAATTTCTTTGTATAAATTTCTTTATCAAGGTAAATCAATCCATTATTGATTTTATAAAATAAAATAAACCATTCCAAGGTTTATTTTAATTTCCATGATAAATAAATCTCTTTATATAAATTTCTTTATATAAATTTCTTTATACAAATTTCTTTATATAAATTTCTTTATCCATAATTTTATAAGACAAACCATGCGCGGTTTATTTTATAATTTTGAACCAAACAATTTGGTTCTTCCCACTTATTGTGGCCGGCCAAACAAAGAGGGTGGGGACCCTCTTTGGCAGCCAAACCCAAGTCGCGATCTCACGAATTAAACTCATTTAATTCGTTCAATAAGTCTTCAAAAGACTTAGCCATTTTATGCTTTCGATGCGTCTCTGAAAAATTTAGATTCGACTTATCTCTCTTGATCGGAAAATCTAATTTTTAACTCGTTTTAAATCCCTCGGATTACTCGTAGTGCGTGTGACTAAATAGGCTTTCGATTTATGTTGGTCGTCTATAATTAACCAATTATAGAACGATCATGAGTGGCACCTAGTAGTACATCATGATCCCCAATTAATCGAAAGATCAACGGTTGACCTCAGAAATAATTCTGAAACCCTTCAGCAGCTCTAATGAATCGTGCCTCATTCCCTTCACCATCTTATACCCACTTGGTTCAGGACACGGTCTATCTGTGTCAGTCCCCACTAGGCTGACTACGTCACACCTAGCCCAAGTAATGTCTTTCTCGTCCAACGGATTCTAATTACTCTCATGTTTCTGAGAGATTCATACTCGGAACATGTGATGCTCTGGCCAGAGGCTTCGAGTAACAATCCGACGATAGGCCTTGGGTATACATCTCCTCGCTAGGAGTGGTGAATCCTTTGTAGGTTGTTCAAACATCTTCGGGCACTTCGGCTTATACCCAATCATCCTGGGTCCACACCTCCTTGGAGATGCTTGCTTAAGATGTCAAAGAATAAGTCTTCATGACCAAGATGACTTGAACACCGCAAGTCAAAGGAACATCGCACTTAAGCTACAGTAAGAACTTCATTGACATATCTATATGTAGATTACCATATGAAGTTTTACAGCTAGTCACTCCAATGAACTAGTTCCCTTAACTAGCATTCATGTTTATCTCCGGACATCCCAATGTCACCAGCCAGTGAGAATCAGCTGATTAGAGAATAACCCATGCTAGTCTCCACAGAATTGATAGTGTCCGTATTTATCAATTCATCGACTAGGGACAATTTCAATACTTCACAATTGCACATGTAGAGATAATCACTAGTTGTGAATTCATCACAAATTCTCTCATGCTGTGAATTGTATTCCGGACATTCAGTAAATAAGTTTAAGATCTCAATCAAATACACGAACATGTATACTCAAATAGTAAATATTCATTTATTAAAGTAAATGATTACAATCATAAGGCGATTGCCTTAGGACACTTCTCTCATATTACTAACATGTTTTTCGTATTCAGTTCAGCTTTTGGAACTAATTAGTCTCCTTTTTACTTGTTTTTCTTTGTGTTGTCTTTTTATGGGGTAACTTGTGTTACATGCATGGCATTGTTCAAAATAGAGTTGTCCAAAAGAGAAGAAAGGGGGAGGGATCATCACAGCAAGGTTGTATACATCCGGAGACACATCGATTCCGGTCCGATGAGTGTCTACGGAGATTTGAGGAAAATGAGTTTGTCCTGATGAATTGTCTGTATCTCAACCGGACATTTTTTCGAGAACAGACCCCTCATATTGCTGAGATTATTACTTATTTTAGGATAGATAGGTTGGTGTATTGTCAGCATGACGTCAATCTAGACATGTGTAAAGAGTTCTATGCAAACCTCACATGCATCGATCCTGATAATAAACTCTATGAGTCCATAGTGGCAGGGGTCACCATCTCCTTCTCACCCATAGTTTTAGGTGCATGTCTAGGGTATCTAGTAATGCATTCACCTATTTCCCGAAAATTATAGACCCTTTTACCTTTCATGGTGTGACCCTGAACCAGATTCATGTGCATTATTTTGCGACACCTCGATGTTCTACACAATGCCTTTTTGAGGCCAAACGCATGGGTCCAGCTAATAACATGTTATATAAGGTTGTTTTAGACTTCATCTTACCCATTGTTACCAAGGGGAGGTCGAAGATTCGACTTTCTCACTTGGTAATGATGTATGCCCTAGAGAGGAGGTTAGACATCGACATCACTTTGCATGTCTTTACATCTATTGTTCATTTTTCCCATAGTGTCAATGGGAAGATCTACATGCCCTTTTGCCAAGTCCTGACCAAGTTCTTTGAGTCTAGGGGTATATGCATGACTAGCGGTAAGGTACGTCACTTGTCCAAGGACTATGATCAGATTGGTACACGCTAGTTGTCCTTAGCAGGGATTGAGTGCAGGCAGGGGGAGATAGTCTGGAGGCAGCTTTCCGATTCCTCCAGTTCTGATGAGGAGCCCACTGGTGGAGTCACACAGGAGCAATTCTCCCAGCACCAGTCCGAGGTACACGAGCTGAGGGAGGATTTTCATACATTCCAGCAGCGCCAGATGGATGTGCAGCAGTAAGAGATATACGAGATGGTACAGCATGTAACGACCCGGAAAATCTTCTCAATATTTTCTTTAAAATATTGATCATGTCTAAATAGTTTTGAAGGAGTTTAGAGATACTAGTACGAACCTTAGCCTAATTATCCATAATTTCTCATTTAAATTGAGAAGCTAAGTACTAATGGGTTTTTCTAAGACCATGGTTATTAGTAGATTTTAGGTGAAATTTAATATAAATATAAATGGATTTTAATTAGGAATATTAGTATGATCATGGGGGAATTTGTGGGGAATTTTTGAAAATAATATAAAAATAAAATGAAAAATAAAATAAAAATAAAGTGCATGCACCAAAGATTGAACCTTGGACCTATGTTACCACCATGCATGTACTAACCAATTCACCTAGCAAGGGAGTGCTAGTAGAGAATGAAGTGGATTTTGGTTAAGGCTTAGGGAAAATGAAGAGTCATCCACCATGACTCCTCACTTGCCCTCCTTAATGTGGTTTAAAGAGGTGGCATGGGAGTTACTTTTCTTCTTCCACCAAGTCCACCCTTCTCCCTCTTCCTTCCTCATTCTAGCCGAAACCTCAAGGGGGAGTTTCCCTTTGGAAAAGCTTCACAAGAAGGTCTTTCTTCCAAGATCCAAGTTTTTTACAAGGTTGCAAAGGTTAGGGGTGGTCAAGAGACAACAAGGTCTTCATCCTCCTCCCCATCTAAGGTCTATAACCAAGGTAAACCAAGGTAAGACTCCCTCACCTATGGTGTAATGGTTTTCCTTGATATGGTTATGATCTAAGTTTTTGTTTGAGATCTAAGTTGAGAAATCCATGAAAGAGGACTTCTAGGGTTCGGCCACCTTCATGTTTCCATGGCTAGGACTAGTTTTAACTCTCTAATGATGGTTCTTATGTCTCCTTATGATTTAAGTGATGTTAGTGGTGATTCATGTAAATTTTTACATGCTTAATGGCTCCTATAAGTTTCGGCCAAGACTCCTAACCCATGGATGGAACTTGATCTAACCATTCAACATGTTTAATTTGTTTCCCCTATGACATGATGGATAGTAATTGGGTTTTATAATAATTTTTCTATGAATTTCATGGGCCTTTAGGTTTCGGCCAAGTGCTAATCTAGGGCTAAGGGGTTAGGGTTAACTTTAACTATGGGATCAAATGTTTTCTATGGCATTGTATGTTTGTATGGGACATTATTTGTGATCTATATGAATTTTTCCATGGACCTAGGGTTCCTTAGGGTTTCAGCCAAGACCATGACCCAGGGCTTGGATTGGGTTAAGGTCTCAGGGATACTTGTTGTTAGGTTACAATGATGTAAGTATATGGTTAAGCATGATGTATGAATCCTTATGTTACTAAAACCCTAGTTTTATGTGTTATGTGACATGATTTTTTGGTATGTTAGGTTATGTGTGATGTTTTATTCATGAATATTATAGATCAAATACCATGAACATATGTGATGTAGGAGTAGGTTGAATAGAATAATGCATGTAGAATATGTGTGCGAAGGGCTATGTATGGTTTATGATGAATGCTATGACCCTAAATATTGTAGTATGCCATGAACACGACAAGCTTTATGAACTAGGATGATGTTTATACCTTAGGACATGATTATGTATGCATGTCATGTTTATGACTGAAAATGATGAATGAAGTTAAAGTTCATGCCTGCGAGGCATAATGATGATATGGAATGAAAATGATGAACGAAGATAAGGTTCATGCCTTCAAGGCATAATGATGATGTTAAGTATTAAGAATGAATGATTATGCTATGTATGTTTATGAATAAAGAAGCATGTGAAAGTATTTTATTTTATGAATGGGCTTGTACCGGACCTAAGTAAGGTCCACGGTTCTGGACTACCGATCAAGCTGCCCACGGTTCTGGACTACCGATGAAGCTGTCCACGGTTCTGGACTACCGATGAAGCTGTCCACGGTTCGGGGACTACCGATGAAGTTGTCCTTACCCTAGTAGGTCGAGACTAGCTACCTCATATTTACTTAGAGATGCGCGCATATGATGTATGAATGTGGTACAAGCCGGGGACCCCAATGATGTTATGATTATGTTTAAGTATCTAAAAGTATGATTTTAAAATTAAGCATCCTTATGTATATGCATTTTGACTCATGCATTCATTCATGTTATGCATTGTGCCATGATAGAAAATATTTATGTTTATGTTTATGTTATGCATTATGCCATGATAGAAAATGTTTATGTTTATGCTTATGTTAAGAATTATGCCATGATAGAAAATGTTTATGTTTATGCTTATGTTAAGAATTATGCCATGATAGAAAAAAAATGTTTTAAGTTTATGTTTGATGTTAAGAATTATGCCATGATAGAAAAATGCTTCATGTTTATGTTTGATGTTAAGAAGTATGCCATGATAGAAAAGGGTTTATAATTATGATTGATGTTAAGGAACTATGCTATAATAGAAAATGTTTTATGCTTTATGCTCATGTTCTATGTTAAGAACTATGTCATGCTAAGTGAATTTTATATGCTTATGTTTTATGTTAAGCACCTAGTGATGTTAATGTTCGTGTGCTTATGTTTAAGTGACGAATGGTTTTAGTGAATAGGAAAGGGTCTTACTAAGCCTATGTGCTTATAGTCTTACTTTTCTTATACCGCAGATCAAGCAAGAGGATACTAAGGAAGCAGCAGGAGAGGCACAAATGAGTGTGTGGTAGTGACTTGGCCAAGGAAAGATATAATTACAAGTTTTATGTTAACCTTATGATGGTGTTGTCTAGAACAACTTACGTTTGCTACTTATGTGTCTAATGGATGACTATGTGACTTTATGACATAATGGTAAGTATGATGTTGATATGCTAAGTTCCATGTCACCATGATAGGAAAAAAATAGTTAGGTGCATGTATGTGTAAGTTTTAAGTATTCCGCTGCCTTACAATGTTCACATGCCCCTATGTATGTTAACGTAACGCCGCTCTACGGGAAAAAAAAAAGCGGGCGTTACAGGTTGGTATCAGAGCCATTGTCATCTCACTACACACACATCAAGCCTTTTTCCTGCAGCTTCCAAGTAAGTATCTCTATGCATACTTTATGTTTTCTTGTATGAAGTCTAGCATATACAAGTATGAATGATACCTTATGATGGATAATGGAAAGTACCTATAAGATATGTGAATATGGATGATATTTTTCTTTATAAAAATCAAATAATTTAGAATTCATTATGGGGTAGGGATAGGAAAAAAAATGTATTATTGTAATTATTAAGGTGAAGGAAACTGAGTTTATCTTGTGTGCTTTTCTCTGTATATATCTGTGAATTGGAAAAAAAAAAGAGAAACTAGTTCTGTACTGGTTTTTGTCAGTTCTGTACTGACTGTGTTATTTTTTTTTCAATTCCAGATGTTGCATGAGATCGGCACCACGAGTCGTTACCATGGGCGGAGTCGTGAGCTGCTGGAGCAAATAGAAGAGGTGGAGTATAGTCCAGTCCTTGGGATCCAAGGCAATATGGGGAAGTTGGACCGGCTATTCTGGAAACTTGAGCAGGAAGGGTTTCCAATCATGGATGACGATAGGATTGGAGCTCTGCTTCGTTCATTGCCCAATCGTGCGAGAGAGGTTGCTTATTAGATCTTGGGGCAGCATGGATGTCATATCTCATATACGAAATTATGTAGGCAACTTCTTCAACATGAGTTTCCGGAGGATCTGGGGGACTCTGAGGAAGATCCCGAGATGTACGAGGAGGATCCCGAGATGTATGAGGAGGACCCCGAGATGTACGAGGAGGGTCCCGAGATGTATGAGGGGGATCCCGAGATGATTGAGGAAGATCCCGACATGCTCGAGATGTTTGAGGAAGACCCGATGATCGAGGAAGATCTCGAGATGCTTGAGGAAGATCCCGAGATGCTTGAGATGTTCGAGGAAGACCCCGAAGTGGCCGAGGAGGTTCCCGAGATAGAAGAAGAGGATCCGATGGAAACGGTAGAAGATCCTGAGGTAGGCCAAGGGGAGATGAACGAGGGAGTGATAGTTACTGCCATGATATTCTTCATTATGGGCATGATGGCAACTCGTCTATTTCATTGAGTTCGGTTAGTTTTTGTGAACCAATAAGGTCTAAGTTAGTTGTAATACAATTAGTCATGAGTGTGACTCAACCTTATGTTCATAAACATGGTATGAATTGAGCACCATCATAATGTTAGTAGTTAAGGTGAACCTAGTGTTAACGAAATGTTATATAACCTGTACATTATATGAGTTACCAATCATATAATATAATTGTATTATATTACATAAAGCAAAGGATAATAATATGAGAGTGTGTACTAATATAAGAATTAGTATGAATATGACTATACTAATTTATCGATCATATAGGTTCTTGATATGAGCCTACATACAGGGTGACCTATATCCTTCCAACTTATAAGTTATCACCTACGCATGTTATCCCATAAGCAATTATAGGTATTATATCTATAAATAAAAAAAAATTTGTATTATCAACGAATATTTCACTGTTATCTTATATATAATATATAAGATTACTGTAAGTTATTTATGGTGATACAATAAATAGGATCCCACCTATTCTATAATAACCATACAACTAATATAATTTGTAGCTTAGGTTGAGAACTAATATTTCAGAAGCCTACTATTGTTAGGTTTACCCATAATTAAAATAAGTATATAATTATGACACATGCATATAAATATACCATGGAGTTATTGATGATACTGGCTCAATTATATGTTAAGGAGATAATCAGACTTCATGGAGTTCCCAAGACCATCATCTTAGATAGGGATGGTCGCTTTACCTCGCATTTTTGGGAGTGTGTTCAGAAGTCTCTCAGCACTAAACTACGATTCAACACCGCCTTTCATCCACAGACTGACAAGCAAACTGAAAGAGCGAATCAAGTGCTGGAAGACATGTTACGAGCTTGTGCCTTGGATTTCAAAGGGAGCTGGTGTCGATATCTATGTTTAGCAGAATTCACATACAACAATAGCCACCCAGCTACTATCGGAATGGCACCCTATGAAGCTTTGTACGGGAGGAGATGTAGGTCTCCGATCTGTTGGTACGAAGGTGGTGAAAGGAAGGAAATGGGGCTCACAACGGATGTCATCGACAGCACCACCCGAGCTATATAGAACATTCGACAACGAATAGAAGCTGCTCAGAACCGGCAGAAGAGTTATGCAGATGTCCGGCATAGACCACTGGAATTTAATGTTGGAGATTTGGTGTTCCTCAAAGTGGCTCCTATGAAAGGGGTGACGAGATTTGGGAAGGGAGGGAAACTGAGTCCGCGATATGTGGGACCGTACCTGATCCTGAAGCGAGTCGGCAAGGTAGCAGATGAGCTAGAGCTGCCTCAGGAGATGTCAGCTATTCATAACGTGTTCCATGTGTCAATGCTTAAGAAGTGTATTCCAGATATAGACCAAGTGATCGAACCACAGACAGTACAAGTTCAGGAGGACCTAAGTTTCGAAAGCCGACCTATTCAGATCTTGGATCGAGAGATCAAAAAGCTAAGGAACAAGGAAGTACCCTTAGTCAAGGTTCTATGGCAAAGTCAACGATTCGAGGAAGCTACCTGGGAACGCGAGGACGAAATGAGACGCAAGTACCCGGAGTTATTCTAAGTTCGAGGACGAACTTTCACGAGGTATGGGGGATTGTAACGACCCGAAAAATCTTCTCAATATTTTCTTTAAAATATTGATCATGTCTAAATAGTTTTGAAGGAGTTTAGAGATACTAGTACGAACCTTAGCCTAATTATCCATAATTTCTCATTTAAATTGAGAAGCTAAGTACTAATGGGTTTTTCTAAGACCATGGTTATTAGTGGATTTTAGGTGAAATTTAATATAAATATAAATGGGTTTTAATTAGGAATATTAGTATGATCATGGGGGAATTTGTGGTGAATTTTCGAAAATAATATAAAAATAAAATGAAAAATAAAATAAAAATAAAGTGCATGCACCAAAGATTGAACCTTGGACCTATGTTACCACTATGCATGTACTAACCAATTCACCTAGCAAGGGAGTACTAGTAGAGAATGAAGTGGATTTTGGTTAAGGCTTAGGGAAAATGAAGAGTCATCCACCATGACTCCTCACTTGCCCTCCTTAATGTGGTTTAAAGAGGTGGCATGGGAGTTACTTTTCTTCTTCCACCAAGTCCACCCTTCTCCCTCTTCCTTCCTCATTCTAGCCGAAACCTCAAGGGGGAGTTTCCCTTTGGAAAAGCTTCACAAGAAGGTCTCTCTTCCAAGATCCAAGTTTTTTACAAGGTTGCAAAGGCTAGGGGTGGTCAAGAGACAACAAGGTCTTCATCCTCCTCCCCATCTAAGGTCTATAACCAAGATAAACCAAGGTAAGACTCCCTCACCTGTGGTGTAATGGTTTTCCTTGATATGGTTATGATCTAAGTTTTTGTTTGAGATCTAAGTTGAGAAATCCATGAAAGAGGACTTCTAGGGTTCGGCCACCTTCATGTTTCCATGGCTAGGACTAGTTTTAACTCTCTAATGATGGTTCTTATGTCTCCTTATGATGTAAGTGATGTTAGTGGTGATTCATGTGAATTTTTACATGCTTAATGGCTCCTATAAGTTTCGGCTAAGACCCCTAACCCATGGATGGAACTTGATCTAACCATTCAACATGTTTAATTTGTTTCCCCTATGACATAATGGATAGTAATTGGGTTTTATAATAATTTTTCTATGAATTTTATGGGCCATTAGGTTTCGGCCAAGGGCTAATCTAGGGCTAAGGGGTTAGGGTTAACTTTAACTATGGGATCAAATTTTTTCTATGGCATTGTATGTTTGTATGGGACGTTATTTGTGACCTATATGAATTTTTCCATGGACCTAGGGTTCCTTAGGGTTTCGGCCAAGACCATGACCCAGGGCTTGGATTGGGTTAAGGTCTCAAGGATACTTGTTGTTAGGTTACAATGATGTAAGTATATGGTTAAGCATGATGTATGAATCCTTATGTTACTAAAACCCTAGTTTTATGTGTTATGTGACATGATTTTTTGGTATGTTAGGTTATGTGTGATGTTTTATTCATGAATATTATAGATCAAATACAATGAACATATGTGATGTAGGAGTAGGTTGAATAGAATAATGCATGTAGAATATGTGTGCGAAGGTCTATGTATGGTTTATGATGAATGCTATGACCCTAAATACTGTAGTATGCCATGAACACGGCAAGCTTTATGAACTAGGATGATGTTTATACCTTAGGACATGATTATGTATGCATGTCATGTTTATGACTGAAAATGATGAATGAAGTTAAAGTTCATGCCTGCCAGGCATAATGATGATATGGAATGAAAATGATGAACGAAGATAAGGTTCATGCCTTCAAGGCATAATGATGATGTTAAGTATTAAGAATGCATGATTATGCTATGTATGTTTATGAATAAAGAAGCATGTGAAAGTATTTTATTTTATGAATGGCCTTGTATCGGACCTAAGTAAGGTCCACGGTTCTGGACTACCGATGAAGCTGTCCACGGTTCTGGACTACCGATGAAGCTGTCCACGGTCGGGGACTACCGATGAAGCTGTCCTTACCCTAGTAGGTCGAGACTAGCTACCTCGTATTTACTTAGGGATGCGTGCATATGATGTATGAATGTGGTACAAGCCGGGGACCCCAATGATGTTATCATTATGTTTAAGTATCTAAAAGTATGATTTTAAAATTAAGCATCCTTATGTATATGCATTTTGACTCATGCATTCATTCATGTTATGCATTATGCCATGATAGAAAATGTTAATGTTTATGCTTATGTTATGCATTATGCCATGATAGAAAATGTTTATGTTTATGCTTATGTTAAGAATTATGTCATGATAGAAAATGTTTATGTTTATGCTTATGTTAAGAATTATGCCATGATAGAAAAAAAATGTTTTAAGTTTATGTTTGATGTTAAGAATTATGCCATGATAGAAAAATTCTTCATGTTTATGTTTGATGTTAAGAAGTATGTCATGATAGAAAAGGGTTTATAATTATGATTGATGTTAAGGAACTATGCCATAATAGAAAATGTTTTATGCTTTATGCTCATGTTCTATGTTAAGAACTATGTCATGCTAAGTGAATTTTATATGCTTATGTTTTATGTTAAGCACCTAGTGATGTTAATGTTCCTGTGCTTATGTTTAAGTGACGAATAATTTTAGTGAGTAGGAAAGGGTCTTACTAAGCCTATGTGCTTATAGTCTTACTTTTCTTATACCGCAGATCAAGCAAGAGGATACTAAGGAAGCAGCAGGAGAGGCACAAATGAGTGTGTGGTAGTGACTTGGCCAAGGAAAGATATAATTACAAGTTTTATGTTAACCTTATGACGGTGTTTACTAAGCCTATGTGCTTATAGTCTTACTTTTCTTAGACCGCAGATCAAGCAAGAGGATACTAAGGAAGCAACAGGAGAGGCACAAATGAGTGTGTGGTAGTGACTTGGCTAAGGAAAGATATAATTACAAGTTTTATGTTAACCTTATGATGGTGTTGTCTAGAACAACTTACGTTTGCTACTTATGTGCCTAATGGATGACTATGTGACTTTATGACATGATGGTAAGTATGATGTTGATATGCTAAGTTCCATGTCACCATGATAGGAAAAAAATAGTTAGGTGCATGTATGTGTAAGTTTTAAGTATTCCGCTGCTTTACAATGTTCACATGCCTCTATGTATGTTAACGTAACGCCGCTTTATGGAAAAAAAAGCAGGCGTTACACAGCAGTGGCATCTGACGCACCAGGCTCCTCCTCCTCCTCTGGGTGACGGCATGCAGTAGATCTTATTTGATGTTTGAGTGTTGAGAGTGTTTTGCTTAGCTTTACATTTTATCTCTCAAACACTTTCATTTAGGAATTATAATATTTAGTTACTTCGGGGCCTTAGCCCTTGTGCCACTTTCATGTTTATTTTCAAGTGATGTATGAACCATTTGCTTATGCTTTCATGTTGTTTTATGAAATTTTATGTCACGGCTTGATATTGCTTATATTGCTTGAAATTCATGAATTGCTGTTGAATGATAGGATATGGCTTATATGGGCACAAGGGAAGGCTCGTGTATATGTATCTAGGGTTAAGGATAAAAGAGGGGGAGGTTTATCATACTATGAATACATGAGAAGAAGGTGGAAGTGAAATTAATTCTATGTGTAAAATGGTAATGGTTGGAGTTGGCAAACATATGGATTCATATATGGATTTCAAAGTTGATACAATATGCTAATTTTTGAGAAAATTAGAATTTGTACCAAAAGTCAAGCACATTTGATGTTTTTCATGAAACTATATTTTTCTAGGGTAGAGTATATCCTAACAAATGTGCTTACAAAATTTTACATTTTTCTGGATTTTCTAGAATTTTCTAGGGTTTTTGAAATTCAGCTGGGATTTCAGAATTGGACTGTATCAGTCGACTACCCTGGGGGCAGTCGACTAATGTCTCTGTGTGATAAGAATAATAGAGGGGGGGGGGGGGTTGTGCTTGACTTCTGAAGGGCTTTTCAGAGGTAGTTTGAGTTCTTTTTGGCACTAGGGTTAGGATTGCTCCTGGCAATCATTTTGATGGTGTCAAAGGAGAAGAACTTGGGGTGTTAGGTTAGGTTTAACTTGACGAAAGAAAATTTGTGATGATAAGTTGGGTAGAACTTGTTAGTAATATGAGAGAAGTATCCTAAGGCAATCGCCTTATGATTGTAAACATTTATTCTAATAAATGATAATTCACTATTTGAGTATACATGTTTGTGTATTTGATTGAGATCTTAAACTCATCCACTGAATGTCCGCAATACAATTCACAGCATAAGAGAATTTGTGATGAGATCACAACTAGTGATTATCTCTAAATGTGCAATTGTGAAGTATTGAAATTATCCCTAGTCGATGAATTGATAAAAACGGACACTATCAATTCTGTGGAGACTAGCATGGGTTATTCTCTAATCAGCTGATTCTCACTGGCTGGTGACATTGGGATGTCCGGAGATAAACATGGATGCTAGTTAAGGGAACTAGTTCATTGGAGTGACTAGATGTAAGACTTCATATGGGAATCTACATGTAGATATGTCAATGAAGTTCTTACTGCAGCTTAAGTGCGATGTTCCTTTGACTTGCGGTGTTCAAGTCATCTTGGTCATGGAGACTTATACTTTAACATCTTAAGCAAGCATCTCTAAGGAGGTGTGGACCCAGGATGATTGGGTATAAGCCGAAGTGCCCGAAGATGTTTGAACAGCATACAAAGGATTCACCACTCCTTGCGAGGAGATGTATACCCAGGCCTATCGTCGGATTGTTACTCAAAACCTCTGGCCAGAGTATATCATGTTTAGAGTGCGAGTCTCTTAAATACATGAGAGTAATTAGAAATCCAAAGAACGAGAAAGACACTACTTGGGCTAGGTGTGACGTAGTCAGTCTAGTGGGGACTGACACAAACAGACCATGTCCTGAACCAAGTGGGTATAAGGTGGTGAAGGGAATGGGGCACGATTCATTAGAGCTACTGAAGGGTTTCAGAATTACTTCTGAGGTCAAACCGTTAATCTTTCGATTAATTGGGGGTCATGATGTACTACTAGGTGCCACTCATGATCGTTCTATAATTAGTTGATTATAGACGGCCAACATAAATCGAAAGCCTATTTAGTCACACGCACTACGAGTAATCCGAGGGATTTAAAACGAGTTGAAAATTAGATTTTCCGATCAAGAGAAATAAGTCGAATCTGAGTTAATCAGAGGCGCAATGGAAGCTAAAATTGGCTAAGTCTTTTGAAGGCTTGTTGAGCGAATTAAATGAGTTTAATTTGCGATTGGTGGGGCTTGAAGTGGCCGGCCAAAGAGGGTGCCCACCCTCTTTGGTTTGGCCGACCACATTAAAGGGAGAAAACCATTTTATTTGGTTTAATTAATAAAATAGATCTAGCACGATTTATTTTATAAATTATGGATAGATAAATTTGTATAAAGAAATTTATATAAATAAATTTATAGAAATTTATTCTTTTATGGAAGTTAAAATAATCCACGAATTGGTTTATTTTAATTTTATAAAATCAATTATGAATTGATTTTTCCATAATAAGAAAGTTTATAAATTTCTTATAAAATTTATTCCATAATATAAAGGAGAGAAGAATTTGTTTTATTATAAATTAGTTATAATAAAACTAGGCATAACAGAATAAGTCATAAGAAATTTTATAAGATAAAATTCTTATAACTAATTCCGTTAAGAGGAGACTTGGCAAGGGAGAAGCAACTATATAAGGAACCAAGGGAAGCCTTTAATTGCTAATCAATAATTGATAGAGCTTCCTCTCTCTCTCTCTCTTATTCTCTTCTTCCCTCTCCCAAGCTAGGGCCGGCGCCCATCTTCCAAGCTAGGGTCGGCGCCCCTTGTCCAAGCTAGGGCCGGCGCAACCTCAACCTCCCTTGAGGTTGCCGTAAGCCATCAAGAAGAAGGAGAAGCCAACCAAGAAGAAGAAGAAGCGGATCACCTCTCCTTTCTTCCCGGAATTTGGATTCCGATTCTTGGTGGTGAGTTTTCCTATCTTTTCTCTTGAACTTCTAGTTGTGCCTTTAGAGAATCTAGTAGTTCTCGTCGGCACAAAACTCGTGACTTTGCGAAGTCATCCCGGAGAGAACTCGGCGTGGACGCGAATAGAGGCGGAGCTTCCAAGGGACGCTACGGTTGGATCTCGTCCCTTACTTCGAGTTACGAGAGGTACTTAGTAAATTAGTTTACTTTTCCACAAAAGTTTTAATTTATGATTATGTCAACACATCATAAGGTTGCATGCTAGATACGTGGTTAAAATAATTTAGGAAATTATTTTATGTTAATTCTTCCGCTGCACGTAAAAATTTAAAATTTTACGAACCCGTATCCTTGTCGACATGCACCCGGTCCCAACAGAACTTACCTTGGTGTTATGGTATTAAGTTGGGTAGAACTTAACATGGTGTTGGTTGTGAGAATTGAAAATTGGGAGAGGGCATAGGTTAAGAGGGAGGTTGTCTCTTGTTTGCTATGCATTAATTTTCAATTGCCATTGATATTGTTGTTTTTGTTTACCTAACTTAAACATATTGCCACACATCAAAAAGGGGGAGATTGTTGGGGTAATCGACCCAAAGATAATCTGGAGAATCATGGGTTTTGATGTGTGTGTCAATATAATTAAGTTAGGGTTTGTTATTGGATTAATATGTGTATGTGAGTGTGCAGGTTTGCAGGTATACATAGATTTGGTTGGATGTCTTCAGGTGAAGGGTGATATGGAGACAAACTGGAGGCTTGTGTGCGCATCCAAAGGACCATGGGCAGAGACGATGAGCCCAGGGATGTGGACTTTGAGGCATGCGTGAAGGATGGCATGGAGGCAAGGCGAGAGCTTATGTGCGCATTCGAGGGACGGGAGCCGAAGACGAAGAGGGCGTGAAGGCAACAGATCGAGACTGCGTATTGAAGAGTCAACAAGGTTGTGAGGGTCCGAGTGTGAGTGTTTGTACTTGGGAACTAAGCCGGGAGGGTTCGAGTGTAGAGAGAAATGTACTCGGGAAGGGAAACCCTAGGCTTAGGAAAGGACCAATCGACTGCCCCTTGGGTGGCCGAAATTCGAAAGGTCAGTGTGAGAATTCGAATTCAGGAAAGGCTAGTCGACTGCCCCTGGGGCACTCGACTGGTAACGGTCATATTTCAGCTCGAACTCTGTTTAAGGGAGCTCGGTTCAAGCTGTTTACCCTTGACGAAACATGCTTGGATAGAGTGAGTTAGTAGTCTGTTGTGCTCAGAAAGTGTCCAGAGGTTGTGGAGAGGTTTCTCCACCCACAAGGAGCTACGAGATATAGCCGGAGGTGCTCCGGGGAATCATCCACCGACGGATTAGGGATCACCCACCTTATGGGCAGCCATGGAGTAGGAGTTTTTATCTCCGAACCACGTAAATAGGTGTGTTAACACTGTTTTCATTTGTTGTATTAGATTTCTGCTTGCGCTTGGTAACGTTATAGGTAGAAAAATCAAAAGTTACTATTCACCCCCCCTCTCTAGCAAGACAAACACGATCTAACAAGTGTTTCAGAGTGAGGCATGAGTATAAAGACATTGGAAGATTATGATTAGAAAATCTATGCTAAAGCCTCTGTTTGCAAGGCTTTTTATTGAGTCTCTTCAGCTGCATGTCTCTTCGAGTGCATGGACTAGCCCTAGGAGCCCCTAGTTAGGCCTCATCCTATCCGAGTCTGTCTTAATTTTTCCATCTACGAGTGCCTAGATGCCAACAACCTTCCAGGTGCCTAGTGCTCCAGTCCCCTGGAGGCAACTAACTTAGGCCAACTTCCCGATTTTAGGTCCCTACACTATAGAGTTAGAGAAATATGATAATAATATTAAAAGAGGACAATAGTACAATTGTTTGGTATCGATTTTGGATTTCTTGTGAAATCCTAGGTCAAATCGATATCTACTATTCCCTCAATAGGAACTTGTCCTCATTATTCTTCCTTCTAAAAGTATCTCTCCACTCGAGATAATTTACTTGATGCCAAACATCTACTCCTCCTGACATATTTGGACTTTTAATTAGCATCTGATCTGACCCCTAAGACATCCTTCGATGGTCCTCGCTGACCTATCATCCTGCTAGATGTCCGGTCTATTGATCCATCTAGACTTCCCGCTTGGTGTTCGATCTTGATCTACCAAGACATCCTTGGTTAGTAACTAGTCCAGTTGACCAAGTAGGGCTTGCATATACTTAGTATCCAATTTACTTGACCTATTAGAATTTTCTTTTTGACTAGTTTCATGCACACTTAACGAGATCATTAGAACATAACATAGCTTAACATTAAACCTTTGTCACCATCAAAACTTAGGTTCGTTCGTATGGTGCTTCCTACCCTAATAAAAATGATTATGAGTTATCACATAGAAATAAAAAGAAAGAAAAAAAGGATCTTAAAATCCTCAATTTTTTTGATTCTAACTTCTATCCCCTGCTAATTCACTTATCTTCTTAACTTATTATTGTCGATACTATTACCTATTTAGATATGATATCTTTTTTCTTGATACCCTTGTTCTTACACCAGGTGCACTACTATATGTCATTAAAAGTGAGAATGAAAATTTTAGACCACATTTGATTTGTTTATTTTTTATTTTTATTTTATATGAAAATATGATTTTCTAAAAAATAATTTTTGATTTATATTTTTCATCTTTATTTTTTAGAAAAAGAGATATTATTTTTAAAAAATTAGAGAATATTTAAAAGTTATTTTTTTAAAAAAAAGAGAAAATGAAACATTTAAAAAAAATAAAAAAAAGTGACTCAAACTAAAAGTAATCTTACAATTTGTATTTCTATTTTTCTAAGAGTGTTGTTATTTAAATTTAGATTTTTTTCTATTAATAAAAAGCCATCTTAATTTAATTTGCTGCGGTTGGACATCATTCACTAACGTCGGTAACGTTATCTGTAGACGACCTGCCACATAAATTAAACGCTAACCAAACATCTTAACAGCTTCCCTGTCGTTACTACAATATCAATCACAGGAACCACATGATTTTCCAAATAGAAGCATGGCATGCAGTAATACAATGGAATTCGCTGAATGCACCAGCACCACTCATGTAATGAGCCCTGCCTTGAAGCTCCCAATTTTATATCTCCAACTCTACCCCTTGAGCAGCTTCTTGTTAATCGGGCTCATCCATGGCTTCCTGCGGCAGCTTGAGCTCTCTCTTCGAAAAGCCAATGCCCGAGAAACCGACGCTGATCGAGTCCCTCTCCTCATGGAACCAGATCCTGCCAAAGACCCCTCTCGATGCCGCCCACTTCACCGAGATCTTTGGGGAGCTCCACTTCGACGACAAGCCACCATTCTCTCCTTCACTGTCGACCTGCAAACCTGCGTTGGAGTCCTTTCTTGGCTTGTCCGTGAACTCGGACAAGCTGCAGCTCTGCACCGAGCGGCTTGGCTCTGAGAGCTCCGACGACGTCGATGACCTCCTCGACCGCGAAGGCCTGGATATCAAGAGTTTGCATGAAGAGCAGAGAATGCTTTGCAATAGCTGTTGCGTTTTGAGGCCGAGGAGAACAGGGGAGTTTCCTCCGCCGATTCCGTCGATAGGGAAGAGTGGGAAGCCGTGGGTTTACTTAAAATCTTATAGAGACGGCGGCAGGTTCGTCCTCAGGGAGATCAGGATTCCATCTCATGAGTTCTTGCACGCCTCGCGCGAGGGTGGGCGGCTTAAGCTGCAGTTGCTCCACCCTAGCGAGTTGGGTTCTGAAGGATATGATGTTGATGAGGGGGAGGAGGGGGATGAGGAGGAGAAACTGGAGAAAGAGGAAGAAAAGAAGGAAGAATTTAGTGAAGACGATGGGGAATATTAAACCACGCATTACTTGGTTTGCTTATAATTTGGGTTTTAGTTGCTGCTGTTTCGAAGAAAAAAAAAAGAGGAAAAAGAAAACACAAAAGAAAAGAAACAGTCTCAGAATCCTAGTGTTCGCGTTCATGGAAGCAACAAAGAGTCCAGTGCCTGATATGTGAAGCTTGCAGTTCATCTGGAAAGAAGATAAGATGTTTAACTTATTCAAGCTCACAGTGTAATTGCTCTGTTAGTATACTCATTCAACAAATAAACAGGGTGAAAGGAGGTTTAAATTATTTAGAAGTTATTTTGTCTGTAATTTATGGATGGCTCTGAATGCCCTTTGTTTTCATTTCTATTTTTTATTTTTTCATTTTTTTTCAGATTAGGAGAGATCACAAACAATCTTGCATTGAAATGGTCAAAGCTCCTTGGTCCCCTACCGCCAGCTGTAACAGTGGCAAACACCCCTTTTTTCTTCAGCCTTATCACTCTCACAAGTATCCCTTGAGATTGCAACCAGAAAAGAAAAGATATCTGAAAGTCAAATTGGACATTTGCTTGTATTTGTTCCTCAATAATAAATTTTAGAAAAATATTTTCTGTACTATTCAGAAATTGTTTCTCTGGGAGGATATACATTCATAGACTTTAAAATAAATTGAAATTAAAAAAATTCCAACTCAACTGTTGAGTCGTCCGAACTGTCTTTTATGCAGAATGCAGACTCTTGAGCTGGAATTTCAGAGCAGAAGTTCTCGAAGCGGACATCCTAAACTGGATTTCCCAAACCGGTTTTCCCGAATCGGACGTCCCGGACCAGACTTCCGGAACCCACTTCCCGAACCGGTCTACTCGAACCGGACGTCCCGAACTGGACGTCCCAAACCGGACTTCCCGAACCGGACGTCCCGAACCGGTCTTCTCGAATCGGACTTCCTGAACGTGAGAGGAAGAATTGCTGGGGCCTACGGAATACAGTTTCCTTGAAACAGATTTGTCCTCCTCCGACTGTGCTTTGAGGTTCCGATGGATGTCTGTCTCTCAGGATACAATAGCGGGACCATGGGCACAACGAAGCACTCATTGCTCGTGGCGAACTGAAGAAGTACTCGAATGCTACCAGGGTAAAACACATGGAGAGTTGGGAATGAGGTGGAAGACAATTGTTGCTCTTCTTCTACCTTTTGCTCTCGGTCACAACCTCAATATATAGGGTTTAGACCCCCACAACAATTAATGACCGAATTAACGTCATTTATTGCTAATTAACCATCAAGATCCAAACGTCTGGAGGTTAGTGATTTTGCATTAATCAACCGTTAATGCATCCGTTACATTTGAACAAAAAATTTCGCAGGTGGAAAAATGTTGGTTTATTCGCTTGGATAAATTTTGTCCCAACCGGTCGGGCATTCAACGCGTGCAGGTTATGCACACACACAAATCAACTTGGTTCAGTACAAATCCGGGCCCTAGATTTGCACCCCCTACACACCCACACATGGGAGAGAGCCTCTCTCTATGCATTTGTTCACAACTAACATGCTTGTGAAACAATTTAAACCAACCAATATGCCTTGAAACTCCAAATGTAGGACTAATGTCTCATTCACAATGGAGTCTCTTTCCTCTCCACCTACCTTTCCATTCACTTGTATCCAATAATCTCCCACATGAATAGAAACAGTGTATGTGATAGCATTCAATAGTTGAGTCCAGTATAGGACATGTAGGGTTCACCCTTTGAACTATCCCTTGTGAAGATCTGTTTGCTTACTGGCTGACAATAGGCATGATGTCCTTGAACAGTGCTATTGTTCGTGTAAGCATTGACATATCTCACCCAGGACTCTCCCTGATACACCTGAGTTCTCATAAGTGTGTTCGTTCTTGGCTATAAACACGCCTGATTCTGTGAGATGTTCTAATAATTGTGTCTCCAATTCTCTTTGAAGCGGCTCCACTTCTTTCTCACATAGGTGATCTCTTAAGAGTTTTCCACATAACTCTATTGAATCATTAAAAGTCACATACTTAACCTCCATCCTTCACTATTTCAAAGGGTTGTTCCATCACAGAGAGCAACTTTGTCAGTGCAGTTAGGTTGTCCCTTTGAACCTAGTTCTTAGGATCTCCAGTCTATATAGGTTGGGTTTTCTTTGTACCAACATTTTCTACCGGCATCAAACTCGTCCTTCTTGATGAGCTTGCAACTAACTCTCGATTTAACCCTTTGGTTAGCAGATTCGCTAAGTTATCATTTGATTTCACATAGTCAACAGTGGTAACTCTAGTTCAGAGTAGTTGTCTAATGGTATTGTGTCTCCAACGTATATGTCTAGACTTACCATTATACAGATGGCATTGTGCCCGACCAATTGTCGATTGACAATCACAATATATGCAAATTACCGGCACGGGTTTCGGCCATCTCGGTACATCTTCTAAGAATTGTTGTAGCTACTCAGCCTCTTCACCACATATGTCAAGAGTTACATCCTCAGACTCCATTGTGGATCTGGTTATTACAGTATGCTTAGAAGATTTTCATGAAATAATTGCACTTCCCAAAGTGAATACATATCCACTCGTAGACTTCGAGCCTTTTATGTCAAATATCCAACTCGCATCACTGTATCCTTCGATAGCAGCAGGATATCTCATATAGTGCAGTTAGTTTCCACGAGTATATCTCAAGTATCTCAGTACTCTTGTTATCCCTTTCCAATGCTCAACACCGAGATTACTCGTATATCTACTCAGTTTTCTTACTGCGTAGCCTAAGTCTAGTCTTATATAATTCATCAAGTACATCAGACTTTCAATCACCCGAGTGTACTCTACTTGAGAGATGCTTTTTCTTCAATTTTTCGATAGATGTTGGCTAGTATCTATCGACATTCGTGCCAACGTAGTATAACCATTGGTGAATTTCTTAAGAATCTTATCTACGTAATGGGACTGACTAAGAACATGTGCTTCTGCTATTCTATGAATTATGATTCCTAGAATCACATCAGCTAGGCTCATGTCTTTCATGTCAAATCATGGGTTCAACATGTCTTTAGTGGATTTGATTATCTTAGCATTACTCCCAATGATAAGTATGTCATCTACATATAAGCAGAAGATGACAAAGTCATCTTCTGTGGCTTTCATGTAGACACATTTATCACATTCATTGAGTTTGAATCCATCTTCTTGCACGACATTATCAAATTTCTCATGCCACTGCTTTGGAACTTGTTTCAAGCCGTATAAAGACTTCACCAATTTGGAAACCTGGTTATTCTGTCCTGGCACAGAAAACCCCTCGGGTTGCTCAATGTAAAATTTCATTTCTAAATCTCCATTTATAAAGGCTGTCTTTACATTCATCTGATGTATTTCGAAGTTCCATAGAGTAGTAATAGACACTAACATTCTAATGGATATTATTCTCAACACCGGAGAATATGTATCAAAATAATCAAGGTCTTCTCATTGTCGATAACCTTTAATTACCAATCTGGCCTTATACTTGTCAATTGTGCCATCTGATTTTGTCTTCTTCTTGAATATCCACTTGCAACCTAATGGTTTACTCCCCTGAGGAAGGTCCACAAGTTTTCAAGTATGATTTTGCAAGATAGATTCTATCTCAGATGCAATTGCCTCTTTCCAGTGAGATCCCTCAGAAGAATTTACTGCTTCTCAGTAGCTTTAGGGCTCACCTTCTAGTATGAAAGTGATAAAATCTGTTCCATAAGATTTTTTCACCCGAGCTCTCTTACTCCACCTAGGCATAACCTCAACTGGTTCATTCTCTTCTTTTTCCTCTGGTAATTTCTCCACCCATTTTGAGGAGCTAACATCCTCTCGGGTCTTATATGGAATCACATGCTCGAAGAATGAGGCATTTATCGATTCTATTATTAAGTTCATGTGTATATCCGGTAATTGTGACTCATATACGCAAAACCGATATGCACTGCTGTTATGTGCATATTCGATAAATATGCAATCAATAATTTTTCGTTCTATCTTAATACTTTTCAGATCAAGCACCAAAACTTTGGCATGACACCCCCACACTCACAAATATTTATAGGATGGTCGTCTTTCATTCCATAACTCATAAGGGCTCTTATCTATTTTCTTCCGAGGGACCTTAATTAAAAGGTAATTGGCTGTTAACACAACTTCCACCACACATGGAGTCTGGCAGTCCAGAGCTCAATAGAAGCGCATTCATCATCTCCTTAAGAGTTCGATTCATTCACTCAGCAGCTCCATTCTGTTGAGGGGTATAAGGAGCAGCTGCTTCGTATCTAATCCCATGTTCAGGATGTTAGGATGTATACTAAAAGCCTTGCTTTTGGTTAAGAACATTTACATTTTAAAAGAGAATCACATAATCACAAGATGCATATTTATATTAGTATATGCACAAAGTGTCTCATACTTTGCAATGTAGATAACATGGTGTGTGGTGACACACAGATGATCATGTTATCAGTTCCTTGCAGAAGTATAAGTAAGAGGCTCACAACTGAGATGGAGTTGGACAAACCATCGGGATGGTTGTAGTGTAATTAGGTGTGGTTTGTCTTAACCATAGAATTACACTAGTGCACTTTGTGTGCATTGAGTAGGACCAAAAGATAGGTCATCCAATTTTGTACTGACTTCATAAATTGGATTAGACCTCGGTTTATATTATGGAGTACAATCTCTAAATCCTGAATAATAACAGGCACATGTATTTAATTATTATTACTTTGATTTACCAATGGGCAAGATCTATTCTTTTAGATCGATAGACCCGGTAAGTTGGGAAATAAAATTATCTACATGGTGTGTCGTTGATTATTGATGGAATCCGTGTCCTGGTGAGTTGAGATAATGATGCCCCCTTGATGAGCTCATAAGGATCGTCATATCAAATCTTGCAAGTGGACTATGGTCCGACATAATGAAAAGGTTGAGTGGTACTAGTCAAGGATCAAGAGGATAATTAATTAAAATTGTCAGTAATTTAAATTAATTATCGAGTATTTGATATTTTAAACATGGGGAGATGGACGACTCATAATAGGTGGAGCCCATATGAAAATATGGGGGTTGGTGAGGAAGTTCAATGGGATCCTTTAGTGGAATGGATCTCCATTAATGGATCATATTTGGATCAATTAGCGGGCCAAGACCCAACTCCTCCTCATGGTCCCTACCATAGCCCTATATATACCCCATAGGAGTCATGATACAAGGCTAATTAATTAAGGAATTAATCCAATTAATCACCCAATTAACCTCTTCCTCTCTTCCTCCCTCTATCTCTCTCCTAGGGTTTTGAAGTCGCCGGCGGTGGAAAAGGAGGAGAGAACTCTCATCTTCTTCAAGGGCTCGGGCAAGGAAGAAGGAGGTCTTCACCGACATCTTCCTCGGCCGGAGATAGCTCTCGAGGGAGGACCGGTGGCAACTTCCCATCTTGCTTGGCCGGTGGCGAAAATTGAAGAAGGAGGTTCCTTCTTCTTCTAAGGAGGTTGGCGGTGGTTACAAGCAAAAGTAGGAGGGAGCACTTTCTTCCAAGGTGATCGCCGGCGGCTGCAAAGGGTCTTCCTTTGTTTGGTCGGTGGCGCAAGGGAAGAAGGAGAAGAATTCTTCCAAGGTGGTCGGCGGCGATTCCTCCCTTCGGGTGGGCGGTGGCGCAAGGTGAAGAAGAAAAAGGAGGAGATCTTCCAAGGTGGTCGGTGGTGATCTTCTATTGAAGGTTGGCCGGTGGTGAGCTTGGGAAGAGCTAGGGTTTCGGCTAGGGTATGTGTGAGGGACAAGGGCTCTTCTCCTTCACCCTATCTCCTTCTTCCTTGAAGGGTGGCTGGTGGGAGCTAAACCCTAACCCTAGGGGTTTGCGTTGGCACAAAGAAAGGAAGAAGAAAGGTGATTAATTACAAGCCTTGGTGACTCTGCATCTTGGTAGCTCGTCGCCCACACGACGTCCAAGAGGGGAGGGTCATACGGTAGAAGACTGCGAGGTAAAAGACGAGGTATACCTCTTCTTTGGCTCCTTCATTGTTCTTGTTATTTCTTGCTTTGATTATTCTTATCATCGCATGTGTCTTTGTTAATTATCATAGTTTAATTATTTGTTAATTAATATTGATAATTAATTATGTCATGGACCCCGATTATAAACACAAAAATCGGCGATCCATTCGTCGTCTTTTCCGCGGTCTTTTGATTAGGATTGTTACAAGGCCTTAACTTTGGTTTTGGCTAAGTTGTGACTTGAATCAATTGACACGACGATGAGATGGTCATTTAGGAGATGGGTCTCTATTCGGATTAAATTTTTAATCCGTAGACATAGAGAGGTCTCTCTTGTTCGACCCCATGGTTGCTAAGGAAGTCATACCTCTGTTATTATATTGCAACCATCAATTGGTGAGCTGAGGTTTCCGATTTTGTGTGTTTAGGATTGGTTAATATTTTGCACATTATCATATATTTTATTTTTGCTAGATGAATGTGGATGTGCGTAGGCTAACTCTTTGTTGCAGACACTAGATTCCAACTTATCATGACCAAAATAATAGATGTATGTGATTGGTTGTGCAATTTTTGTAATTAATTAAATCCTCGAGGTTGACGAGGCTGGATAGTATTTAATTTTTGTAATTAAATACAACACCTGTTTAACCGAGCATTTATTTACATTCGATCTAGATTGCATGTACACTTCTTCGTGGAGTATAAGATCGATGGATGTAAATATTTAGCTACTCATCTCGGTTCGGAAACCCCTTCATGGTGGCTTGCGCATGGATAGGGAGGAGTGGACGAGTTGATGACACGACTGGAGGCGCATTAGAGACCAAGGCCATGAAAGTTGGAAAATCTAGGATTTTTCTTATTTGTGCTTTGGTTATGTGCTTGTTGTGTGTGTGCATGTGAAAAACCTCAAAATCAAATAACTAAGTGGGAGAGGGACCCTAAGGGTCCCGTGGCCTCCATTACAATCTGATAAGTGATGTGAGCAAGCCTGCGCGTCAGCTCTGAGTGCCTTCCTCCATAACAGATAGGCTTGTTCTACGGATCACTGGGTTAGAAAAGATTACAGAAAATTATCGAAGAGCGTGTGTACTTCCCCAACGGAAGACACATAATCAGAAATAATTTTCTTAGTGTCATGTAATGGTAAACACTTAGATACAAATATTAGTATCCTCCCCAACGGAGTCATTGCTATTATTTGTAGGGTCGAAGAGGACCAACTATTAATTTTATTTGTCAAAAAGTTAGGTTGACAAGATAGTAAAATTAATGGGTAATACCTCCTCTCACAAATGTAGAATTCGTACACGTCCATACTAACATGACATGTGATATTCTCGGTATTTTGAGGTGTTGGTTGATTTTGAAAATTTATTGTTTTAAGGAGTCAATTTATTTTCGAAATCTAAAGTGTGTTATTATTGTGATTCTTAGGTGTTTTAAAATGGATCTAGACCCACTTGACTTAATTCAAAGAGAAAATTAACTTAATGCCCCTACTAATAATATGGATTGGGAATTAAACCTAGACTTTGTCGAAACTGCCGAGGAA
The DNA here is from genome assembly GCA_024364735.1 of Boesenbergia rotunda. Classification (NCBI taxonomy): domain Eukaryota; kingdom Viridiplantae; phylum Streptophyta; class Magnoliopsida; order Zingiberales; family Zingiberaceae; genus Boesenbergia; species Boesenbergia rotunda. The sequence goes on from JAGFNQ010001395.1 coordinate 518,563, forward strand.
TCCAAGTGTGATCTTGTCGAGTTCTGTGCTAAAAAACCTGGCGTGATTAATGATGAAGAGTAGTTTGAATATTTCAGGAAATGGTTAGAAGCAGACGAGATGACTTAGAGCCATCAACCTCAGGCTTCTTCCATTACTAGTGATAAAACATCCAAACTCGATAAACTCTTCAGACATCATGATCGGGCAGCTAGGAAAAAAGTCATGAAGAACTTGACAACGACCATCATACTTGAGGGTATGCCCGTGAGGGAACATGTTCTCAAAATGATGGCTTGGCTATAAGAGATGGAAATCCTTGGAGCACAAATCGATGGAAAAACCCCGGTCGATCTCATCCTCCAGTCTCTATCAAAGAGTTTTGAGAAGTTTCGCCTAAGCTACAATATGGACAAACGTTCATATTCGTGGGCAGAACTTTTGACAGAACTCGAGGCGGTAGAGGCGTTTTCCCTTTAGAGCTCACATACTTTCATTGCTCAAGTGGTTTGTACTTCTAAACCGAAAGGAAAGAAGAAGAAGAAACATGCTGGGGCAAAGAAAGTAGCAGGATTATAAGGATCTCAGAGTTGCATGAAGAAGCCGAAAGGCAAGTGCTTCGTGTGCAAGCAGTCTGGACATTGGAAGGCGGATTGTCCTCGCCGTCAGAGTAATAATTCAGGTATACTTTTCTCTTTTGTCGTTGTAACATGTTTAGCGGTGATATCTACCAGTACCTGGTGTGTATATACAGATGCCACTAATCATGTCTGCATCTTTTTGCAAGGGTTCTAGGAAACCCGACGACTAGCTAAGGAGGAGATTACCATCTACATGGGATAGGCTACAGAGATGACTTTTGCAGTGGGAGTTATTCATTTATGTCTTTTAGATAGGGTGATGAAGTTTTGGTTTTATAGAGATTGCCTTTATGTACTTAAATTTTTTGGAAAGAACTTTTGTTCAGTTTCTGAATAAGATATTCTATCGCTTTTATTGTTAAAAGTGGAATAGAAGGATTATCTATTAAAGTACATTGATAGGCAATTGCTTCATTTTAAAACCATAAGCACCCATGATGCGATTAGATGTTTAATAGCTTATCATCTAACCAAACTAAGAGTAAGGTTCCTTCCAAGATGAACCAAACATAACTTTAGGCTCTAAGGCTTGGTCTTATTAACGTTTAGTAGGATTCAAAGGTTGATAGCCAATGAGCCCTTGGGTTCATTGGTGATGGAAGACTAGTCTTCCTTGAAATCATTGAATCTTACTTGGAAGGTATGAAGACCAAGAGGCTTTTCTAAGCCAAGGGGCATAGAGCCAAAGGTATGTAGGAGTTGGTTCAACCTGATAAGAATATGTCCTTAATCTATCCAGAATAGAGGTAGCCTTGAATACTTTTTTTATTTTATAAACAATTATTCAAAAGACAAAGTATATTTACTTGATGTACCGCAAGACTGAATACCTTGATGAGGTCAAAGAATTCAAGTTTGATGCGGAGAAATATCAGAGTAAAAGTATGGCCACATTACGATTAGATCATAGTGGCAAATACCTCTTGGGATAGTTGTAGGACTTACTTATCAGAGATTGACAATAAGTCCCAATTTACTGCACCCATTATGCCCCAACAGAATGGTGTAGCATAGAGAAGGAAAAGGTCTCTTAAGATAATGGTTAGGACAATGATAAACTACTCTAAGATTAGCTAGTTTTGTTCGGGGATATGCTCTGGATACAACAGTGTATGTGCTTGATACTATCTAGGTCAGTAGTCTCTAAACTAATAGAAATGTAGACTAAGCGAAAGCCTAGTCTAAGACATTTTCAGATTTGGGTAGCTCAGCACATGTGCTAAAGAGAAATACTGATAAGTTGGAATCTAGTGTACCTGTTCGTAGGCTATCCTAAGGGAACATAAGGTGGTTTAGTAGTCCTAAGGATCAGAGGATATTTGTTGGTATGAATGTCTGATTCTTGGAAAAGGACTATGTTATAAACCACATACCCATGAGTAGAAATATTCTTAAGTAACTATAAAGGGGACATTCTGACCTTAGTACCAACTCTACAAGAGGGAATACCACAAGTCACTGCACCTCGTGTCACAAAAGATACACAAGGGATACTTTATCGTAGTGGGAGGGTTGTTAGGCAACCTAAAGGTTTCATGTTCTTAGAGAGTCTTTGGACTGGGTCCTTGGTGAACATGAACCGGATCCCTGGACCTATAATGATGATCATCCGCTTTGAAGAGATAAATCCAATCATATGGATTTATTCAAAGGACGGATAAGATTATGTATATAAGTAATGTGATGGAAATGAAGTGGTATCCTTGTACTATACGTAGATAATATTTTGTTGATTGGCAACAATAACGAAATACTATCAGACGTAAGGGTATGGCCATCCAAACAATTATAAAGGACTTGGGAATAGTAAGACACATCCATGGGGATCAAAGATCTTAAGGATCTCCAGACAATAATGATGTGCTTATCCCAAGCTTCATTCAAGACACTGTTCTAACTTGTTTTAGCATGGAAACCTCTAAGAAGAGTTTTGTACTTTTCAGCTGTGGAGCTACTCTATCTAAAGAGATATGTTTAGATTATCAAAGGAGATAGAGTAGGTAATGGCGGTTCCTTTAGCGTCAGCTATAGGAAGCCTCATGTATGCTAAAAACAAGACCGGATATCTGTTGTCCCATGGGCATGGTTAACAGATATCGGAGTAACCTAGGTCAAGGAAATTGGATTGCAGTAAAAGAATATATTAGTGCCTGAGAAGGACTAAGGACTATATGCTGGTTTATCGGGTATACCAATCTCCTGTGAGGTATATGGATACAGAATTCCAATCAGATAGGGGCAAATCTAAGTATTCCTCAGGGTTTTGTGTTTTCTTTTAGGTGGTGGAACCATAGTATAGGAGAGTGTCGCGCAGCGGCTGCGTGATGAACTCTACCACGGAAGATGGACAAATGGCAGTCTCTTAGGCAGCCAATAGAGCTACATGGTTCAGGAATCTCAAGATAGACTTCGATGTGATTCCTGGTTTGCTCAGGGCTATCACATTTTGTTGTGATTAAAATAGTGCAGTTGCAAACTCGAAGGAATCACGAGTCCATAAGGCGAGTAAACACATAGAGCGCAAGTACCACCCAGGAGAGGAAAAACTGTTGTTGCCTAGATTACATCAGAAAATGACCTAGCAAGATCTTTTCACTGGGGCCTTGGTAGCGAGAGCTTTTAGGCATATGAAGGATCAAGGGGTCAGATGTATGACATTTTGAAAACAGCAAAGTACTTGGGTATAAGTGGAAGATTGTTAGGATGTATACTAAAAACCTTACTTTTGGTTAAGAACATCTACATTTTAAAAGAGAATCACATAATTACAAGATGTATATTTATATTATTATATGCACAAAGTGTCTCATACTTTGCATTGTAGATAACATGGTACATGGTGATGCACAGAAGATCATGTTATCAGATCCTTGCAGAAGTATAAATAAAAGGCTCAAAACCGAGATGGAGTTGGACAAACCATCGGGATGGTTGTAGTATAATTAGGTGTGGTTTGACTTAACCATAGAATTACACTGGTGCGCTTTATGTGTATTGAGTAGGACCAAAAGAGAGGTCATCCAATTTTATACTGAATTCATAAATTGGATTAGATCTCGGTTTATATTATGAAGTACAATCTCTAAATCCTGAAATAATAACGGGCACGTGTATTTAATTATTATTACTTTGATTTACCAATGGGCGAGATCTATTCTGTTAGATCGATAGACCCGGTAAGATGGGAAATAAAATTATCTACATGGTGTGTTGTTGATTATTGATGGAATTCGTGACCTGGTGAGTCGGGATGATGATGCTCCCTTGATGAGCTCATAAGGATCATCATGTCAAATCTTGCAAGTGGACTATGGTCCGACATGATGAAAAGGTTGAGTGGTACTAGTAAAGGATCAAGAGGATAATTAATTAAAATTATTAGTAATTTAAATTAATTATCGGGTATTCAATATCTTAAACACGAGGAGATGGACGACCCATAATAGGTGGAGCCCCTATGAAAATATGGGGGTTGGTGAGGAAGTTCAATGGGATCCTTTAGTAGAATGGATCTCCATTAATGGATCCGATTTGGATCCATTAGCGGGCCAAGACCCAACTCCTCCTCATGGTCCCTACCATAGCCCTATATATACCTCATAAGAGTCATGATATAAGGCTAATTAATTAAGAAATTAATCCAATTAATCACCCAATTAACCTCTTCCTCTCTTCCTCCCTCTATCTCTCTCCTAGGGTTTTGAAGTAGCCAGCGGTGGAAAAGGAGGAGAGGGACTTCTTCTCCTCTCCTCTCAACTCTCATCTTCTTCAAGGGCCCGGTCAAGGAAGAAGGAGGTCTTCACCGACATCTTCCTCGGTCGGAGAGAGCTCGCGAGGGAGAACCGGCGGCAACTTCCCATCTTGCTTGGCCGGCGGCGAAAAATGAAGAAGGAGGTTCCTTCTTCTTCTAAGGAGGCCGGCGGTGGTTACAAGCACAAGTAGGAGGGAGCACTTTCTTCCAAGGTGATCGTCAGTGGCTGCAAAGGGTCTTCCTTTGTTTAGTCGGCGGCGCAAGGGAAGAAGGAGAAGAATTCTTCCAAGGTGGCCGGCAGCGATTGCTCCCTTCGGGTGGGCGGCGGCGCAAGGTGAAGAAAAGAGGAGGAAGACTTCTTCCAAGGGTGCCGTCGGGGATTCATCTTCTTGGGTTATCGCCGACGCAAGGTGAAGAAGAAAAAGGAGAAGCTCTTCCAAGGTGGTCGGCGGCGATCTTCTCTTGAAGGTTGGTCGGCGGTGAGCTTGGGAAGAGCTAGGGTTTTGGCTAGGGTGTGTGTGAGGGAGAAGGGCTCTTCTCTTTCACCCTATCTCCTTCTTCCTTTAAGGGTGGCCAGTGGGAGCTAAACCCTAACCCTAGGGTTTTGTGTTGGCACAAAGAAAGGAAGAAGAAAGGTGATTAATTGCATGCCTTGGTGACTCCGCGTCTTGGTAGCTCGTCGCCCACACGACGTCCAAGAGGGGAGAGTCATACGGTAGAAGACTGCGAGGTAAAAGACGAGGTATACCTCTTCTTTGGCTCCATCGTTGTTCTTGTTATTTCTTGCTTTGATTATTCTTATCATCGCATGTGTCTTTGTTAATTATCATAGTTTAATTATTCGTTAATTAATTTTGATAATTAATTATGTCATGGACACCAATTATAAATACAAAAGTCGGCGATCCATTCGTCATCTTTTCCGCAGTCTTTTGATTCGGAATGTTACAAGGCCTTAACTTTGGTTTTGGCTAAGTTGTGACTTGAATCAATTGACACGACGACGAGACGGTCATTTGGGAGACGGTTCTCTATTCTAATTAAATTTTTAATCCGTAGACATAGAGAGGTCTCTCATGTTCGACCCCGTGGTTGATAAGGAAGCCATACCTCGGTTGTTATATTGCAACCATCACAGGATGCAACTCAACGAATGGTGATACATATTCACTACCTTGGTCGCTTCAAACCACATTAATCTTCTTATTAAGTTGGTTTTCATCCTCATTCTTGTAGAGAACGAATTCCTCTATAGCTTCGTCCTTGCTTTTGAGAAGATACACATAATAATATTTTGTGTTATCATCTACAAAAGTAATGAAGTACTTATTCCTACCACTTGTCGGTGTACCATTTAGGTCACATACATTAGTGTGAATTTGACCAAGTGGTTCCTTGCTTCTTTCAACGTGTTGAAAGGATGACCTTGTCAATTTTGTTTCAACACAAGTCTTACACTTGTATTTTGGATCAAGGTGGAATGTCGGTATGCATTGCATGTTTATTAATCTACGTATCACATCGTAATTCACATATCCCAGTCTACCATTCCATAAATATGAATACTCATGCATATAAGTGGAAGAGCGCTCAATCATATTTATCTTAGGCCTAATAGCCATTACACTGAGCTTAAACAACCCGTAAAATACATAGCCCTTTCCCACAAACATTCCATTTTTCGACAGACTGACTCTATCTGACTCAAACACAACGTGAAAGCCATGCTTGCTTAATAATGATTCGGATACTAGATTCTTTCGAATCTCTAGAACATACAACATATTGGTTAGAGTGACGTCCTTACCCGATGTCATCTTCTGCACCACTTTTCCTTGGCCCATGATGTCTGAGGTTGTCGAGTTCCCCATAAACACCTTGTCTCCACTAATTTTTTCAAAATTGAGGAGAAGTTCCTTATTACAACACACATGTCTGGTGGCTTCAGTATCGATCCACCATTGTCGCGGGTTTGATCCCACCAGCTTCAATTCGGAGACACCGACATAGAGGACTTCCATTTCTGGTCCCTCGTTCAGGTTGGCCTCCTGATTCTTCTATGGTTTTTTGCATTCCGAAGATTTGTGACCAACTTGGTCACAATTGTAGCACTTCCCAGAGAACTTCTTAGTTATGCCTCCTCTGAGTCTCAGCTTGGAAGATTTGGAATTTTTCCATTTCGAGCTTTGTTCGTGCTCGACCACGTTGGCTTTTACAGTAGCCTTAGAGAACACCTTTCTCTCTGAACCCTTGTTGTCTTTTTCGATGCAAAGTCTAACAACAAGTTCCTTCACATTCATCTCCTTCCACTTGTGCTTCAGGTAGTTTATAAAATCCTTCCAGCCGGGAGCAGGCTTCTCAATGATTGCTGCTACCTAAAAGGTTTCACTCAAAACCATACTTTCTGAGTGAATCTCATGTAGGATCACCTAAGGCTCCTGGACTTGGCGGATCTGTTAGGATGTATACTAAAAGCCTTGCCTTTATGTATGGACATCTACATTTTGAAAGAGAATCACAACATCACTGTTGTATGTTTATATTAGTATGTGCATAACTGTCTAATACATTACATTGAAGATAACATGGTGTGTGGTGACACATAGAAGATCATGTTATCAGCCCCTTACAGAGTATAAGTAGAGGCTCACAATCGAGATGGAGTTGGATAAACCATCGGGATTGTTGTAGTCTAATTAAGTGTGGTTTATCTTGACCATAGAATTACACTAGTACACTTTGTGTGCATTGAGCAGGACCAACATAGAGGTGATCCAATTTATACTGACTTATAATTGGATCAAACCTCGGTTTATTATGGAGTACATTCTCTGAATCCCGATATAATAACGGGCACATGTACTTAGTAGTTATTTCTTTGATTTACCAATGGGCGAGATTTATTCTGCTAAATCGATAGGCCAGGTAAGTTGGGAAATAATATTATTTACATGGTATACCATTGATTATAGATGGAATCCGTGTCCTGGTGAGTCGAGATGATGATGCCCCCTTGATGAGCTCATAAGGTTCATCATGTTAAATCTTGCAGGTGAACTTGGTCCAACATGATGATAAGGATGAGTGGTACTGTTGGGACCGGGTGCATGTTGACCTGGATGCGGGTTCGTAATTTCAAAATTAATTACGTGCAGCGGAAGGTTTAGCATAAATAATTTCTCTAAATCATTTAACCACACATCTAAGCATGCAATTTTATCTTGTGTAGACACGATCATATATTTGAAATTTTGCAGAAACGTAAACTAATTTACATATTACCTTGCGTAACTCGAAGGAAGGGACGAGATTCAACCGTAAGCGTCCCTTGGAAGCTCCGCCTCTATTCGCGTCCACGCCGAGTGTCTTCGGGATGACTTCGTAAAGCCATGAGTTTCGTGCTCTCGAGAACTACTAGATTCTCTGAGAACGTGATAAGAAAAACCAAGAGAGAAGTCGGGAGACTAACCACAAAAGGATGGCCGGAATCAAAATTCCGGCGAAGCAAAAGAAGAGGTTGGTTGGCGCACGGCAAGAAGGGGAGAAGAGAAGGAGAGAAAGAGAGGGAGAGAGCCTATGCCTTCATCTCTATGATTCACACCCAAGCCTTGCCTTGGGTCCTTTATATAGTGACCTCTCAACCATCAAGTCTCTCAAATATGGAATAACTTATTCCATCATGCCAAGTTTGATTTTATATCATGGTTAAAATCATATTTTAATTCATGATAAAAATCTTCTCTCCTATGGAATAAATTTCCTTATCATGGTAAATCAATCCATGATTGATTTTATAAAATAAACCAATCCATGGTTCATTTTAATTTCCATGAAAAATAAACCAAACCTTGGTTTATTATATAAAAATTTATATCATCCATAATTTTATAAAACAAACCACACTTGGTTTATTTTATAAATTGAACCAAAAACTTGGTTCTCTCCCTTTGTTGTGGCCGGCCAAACAAAGAGGATGGAGGCCCTCTTTGGCCGGCCCATCCAAGCCAAGCCCCAATGAATTAAACTTATTTAATTCATCAATTAAGTTTTCAAAAGACTTAGCCATTTTACGCTTCCGATGAGTCTCTGAAAAATTCAGATTCGACATATCGTTTGGCTCAACCAAATTTAATCTCTTTTGATTGGAAAATCTAATTTTCAACTCATTTTAAATCCCTCAGATTACTCGTAGTGCGTGTGACTAAATAGGCTTTCGATTTATGTTGGCCGTCTATAAATAATGAATAAATTATATAACGATCATGAGTGGCACCTAGTAGTACATCATGATCCTCAATTAATCAAAAGATCAACGGTTAACCTCAGAAACAATTCTGAAACCCTTCAGCGGCTATAATGAATCGTGCCCCATTCCCTTCACCATCTTATACCCACTTGGTTCAGGACATGGTCTATGTGTGTCAGTCCCTACTAGGCTGACTACGACACACCTAGCCCAAGTAACGTTTTCTCGTCCTACGGATTCTAATTACTCTCATGTATTTAAGAGATTCATACTCTGAACATGTCATGCTCTGGCCAGAGGCTTCGAGTAACAATCCGACGATAGGCCTCGGGTATACATCTCCTCGCAAGGAGTGGTGAATCCTTTGTAGGCTGTTCAAACATCTTCGGGCACTTCGGCTTATACCCAATCATCCTGGGTCCACACCTCCTTGGAGATGCTTGCTTAAGATGTCAAAGTATAAGTCTCCATGACCAAGATGACTTGAACACCGCAAGTCAAAGGAACATCGCACTTAAGCTGCAGTAAGAACTTCACTGACATATCTATATGTAGACTACCATATGAAGTTTTACAGCAGTCACTCCAATGAACTAGTTCCCTTAACTAGCATTCATGTTTATCTCCGGACATCTCAATGTCACCAGCCAGTGAGAATCAGCTGATTAGAGAATAACCCATGCTAGTCTCAACAGAATTGATAGTGTCCGTATTTATCAATTCATCGACTAGGGACAATTTCAATACTTCACAATTGCACATGTAGAGATAATCACTAGTTGTGAATTCATCACAAATTCTCTCATGCTGTGAATTGTATTGCGGACATTCAGTAAATGAGTTTAAGATCTCAATCAAATACACAAACATGTATACTCAAATAGTGAATATTCATTTATTAAATAAATGATTACAATCATAAGGCGATTGCCTTAGGACACTTCTCTCATATCACTAACAAACTCCCACTTGGCCTAATGCCAATCGCTACGGTACCCAATACCACAGGCTCTAACATGACCCTCAAACTTGCTTTGAGGCAAGACCTTAGTTAAAGGATCTGCAAAATTCCTTTCAGTGGAAATTTTCTCAATTTGTATATCATTCCTACTTATAATCTCTCTGATCAGATGATAGCGGCGAAGCTCATGTTTGGATTGCTGATGAGACCTTGGTTCCTTCGCTTGTGCAATAGCTCCATTGTTGTCGCGGTAAACCGGTATTGCTTCATCAATGGTTGGAACCACACCAAGTTCTGAGACAAACTTCTTGATCCAGATTGCTTCCTTTGTTGCTTCCGAAGCTGCAATATATTCCGCTTCGTGGTAGAATCCGCTACGGTGTCTTGCTTGGAACTCTTCTAACTTATTGCGCCTCCATTCAAAATAAATACGTATCCGGACTGAGATTGGAGTCATCCTTATCTGTCTGGAAATTGGCATCTGTATACCCACGTATTACCATATCACCTTCTCCATATATTAGGAACACATCCTTAGTGTTTCTTAAGTACTTGAGGATTGACTTGACAGCCGCCCAATGATCCATTCCTGGATCAGACTGGTATCTGCTTGTGACGCTCAGAGCATACGATACATCGGGCCTAGTACATAACATAGCATACATGATAGATCCTATCGCGGATGCATAAGGAATCTTATTCATGCAAATCCTCTCGTCTTCTGTGCGCGGACACATAGATTTCGAAAGGTTGATCCCATGCCTGATGGGAAGGTAACCTTTCTTGGATTCCGACATGCTAAACCTTTCTAGCACTCGGTCTATATATGTAGACTGCGAAAGACCAAGCAACCGTTTTGATCTATCTCTATAGATTCTAATCCCAAGGATATAGGTTGCTTCTCCCAGGTCTTTCATGGAGAAAGTTTTGGACAACCAAATTTTAACTGACTGTAAGACTGATATATCGTTTCCTATAAGTAATATGTCATCGACATATAACACTAGGAATACGACTGCACTCCCACTAACCTTCTTGTACACACAAGGTTCGTCAGGATTTTGTGAGAAATCAAACTCTTTGATTGTCTCATCAAAACGGATGTTCCAGCTCCTGGATGCTTGCTTTAGTCCATATATGGATCGTCGAAGCTTGCATACTTTGGTTTTATTAACCGATGTGAAACCTTCAGGTTGTATCATGTATACATCCTCAAGCAGGTTTCCATTAAGGAAAGCTGTTTTCACATCCATTTGCCATATCTCATAATCATAATGAGCTGCTATGGCCAGGAGCATCCGAATGGATTTAAGCATAGCTACTGGCGAATAGGTTTCGTCATAATCAATTCCTTGTTTCTGACGATATCCTTTTGCCACTAATCTAGCCTTAAAGGTAACAACATTACCTTCCATGTCGGTTTTCTTCTTGAAAACCCACTTGCACCCTATGGGCTTAATCCCTTCAGGTGGGTTAACCAAGTCCCATACTTGATTTTTGTACA